>WAAG01060266.1:54996-71527 GCA_013390105.1 Tichodroma muraria | reverse complement strand
AGCATTCAGTGTCAGATTCCTCTTATTTTGCTGATTTTCGAACTGTGATAAAAGATGAAAGTTTTGAAAATAAGATAATATGTAAAATACCACTTTTGCAATTGGGCACCACATTTTTTTGATTTACACTGTTACCAACTGGTGGTTTTTTTGTTTGGCTGTGATTTTTTGCTGATGTCATTGTCACAGAATTTGGTTTATTTTAAGAGCAGTTTTGCTTTTGGAAGCAGCAACCCATCTCTGGCAGTCACTGACATGTTGCCCTTGAACCCTGTGCATGCAGGGGTTCTGTCCTGCACCCAGGATGCGTCTGAGCCAAGCTCTGAACAGTTAATGTGGAACAGATAAGCCTGGTGACGTGAGCAGGAATGGCACAAAGATGCTTGTCTTCAGGGATGCTTCTTAGAAAACACCTTATAACTCCTCATAGACTAATTAAGTTGATTTTTATCTAGGGGTTTATTCTAATGAGTCAGTCATCTTCCATTTTGCATTTGGGGGATGCCACATCTTCATGTGGGATAGTGGATGAACGTCTTGTAATTTAGAACTGTGAATGATGTGGATTCATGTGCTGAGGCACACCAAATGTCTGAAGCCATGCTGCAGTCATATGTACTGATAACATAACTGTGTTCTCAGTCTTACCAGTGCAGAAATGAGTTGTCATGGCAGGACACTTTCCCGGTGCTGCAGTTCTATTTAAATCTCTTATGGGGAAAAACAGACATTGGAGAGGCATCTGCATAAAGCCTTCCTCCCTGTTAATTCTCAGTGCTCCTTTATTTGTACCAGAATTTAGAGCTATCATATGTAGAACTTCCCCATGTAGGACCTGGTTTTTTTGGAATGCCATATTTACCTTGTCATTACTCCATTACTTCTAAAGATTTCTGTTTTACACGTGCATGATATCTGAGTTACATCTACAATACTTGCATTTCTCTATCCTCTCTACCTCCCACTCCCCCAGCTTTCTTAATTATTATTTTGTATGTCTGAGAATCCTTTCTCAACTTTAGCTTCCAGTATGCTAGAGATGTGTTTTGGATGTGGACTTCTAATTCTATGGTTTGTTTCAAGTGGAAAAAGCCTTTGAATGCTTGCAAACGTATGACCATTCAATAATAGACTGAATAATGACAGTTGAACTGACAGTTGAAGCACCAAAAGGCTTATAGGAGCAGCTTTGTGAGATGGTGAACTGAGTTTTGCAAACTGCTGAAGGAGCAAGATCTTTGGATAATGACTATGTCTCAGGGATGATACAAGGAACAGTAAACTTTTCTGAAAAGGCCTTTGAGGCACTATACACTGCTTTCAGGTGATGTCAGTGCAGTGCTGCCAAGGAACACCTCCCACACTGGTTCCAGCATTGTTTATAATGAGAAGGTGGTCTGCAAAGGACTGCTACAGCCACTGTTTGCAAGGGAACAGCTTCTGCAGAAAGAAACAGTTGGATGACCCTGAGGCTGATGGTTGGCTGTGGCTGACATAACAGACCACACAGTAATATTAAGAGAGGTAAGATCTTGTGGTGGTAACTGCAAGTCTCCTGACTGACTGAGGCCTTCATAATCATTATTTGTCAAGTTACAGTATTCCCACATAAATGTTGGCCTGTGATTCATGACACCGTGAAGAGCTAAACTTGCTTTTCTTTGCCAATAAACTTGGAGGCAAATGGTCACAGATGGTGGTGTGGTGTTCAGAGTATATCAGTACCACTATACTTGTTATCAGGGAATGGGATAGTCATTGGTGTTGCTGAGGGTGTAAAGGAAAGAAATTGCTTTGTTTTTTTTGCTTGAAATACCCAAAGCAGTTTTATAGAAACAACCTTACAGCAGCTCAGGAGAAAGATGCTTCTGTAGTTTTGTCTTAGCTGCTCAAGAGTTCACACAGCAACAATTTGTTCTGCACCAAACGTGCTCTGTGCCACTGCAATCTTCTCCACTGTAGCTTGTCAAGAAACACCGGTCCAAAGATAATTCCTCTTAGCATGAGGTGGCCCCTTCTGAAAAATTATGTGCAGTCATCTTTATGAGTAAGTCCNTTATGAGTAAGTCCAGGATCTGCAAAAATTTTGTTTCCCTGGTCAGTATGACTTCAAGTGCAGAAAACATTGCCAGCAGCATCCTGGTTACATTGCAGATTGGAAGATGCTTACACAAGCTAATTGTACAGTGTTAATGGACATGTCTCCAGTTAAGTGCCGACATATGGGTGAGTATAGTATTGTCACTTCTGTACATTTCAATAAATAATCAAAGCTCCGTGACGTTCTTAAGGCAGAACATTTGTCACCAGATCAAACACTCCCACCTTGGCCTGGTCTGTTACAACTTTGTTGCAGCCAAGAACCTGTGCCATGAATGCTTTCACTGATAAGACCATTACCGAGATGGTTTCTTACTTCCTGATGCTTCCAGGTCCTGCAAAAATTGCCCTGGTCTTTTGGATAACATTGCTTATTAAAAGTTTAGTCAGAAATGGAGGTGATTGCTTTGAAGCTCAGGGGTTAGATAGCTGCAGAATAAGTAATTTGTTTGAAGTCACAGAAAAAATGGTTTGTTTGAAGTCACAGAGTGAAGCTCTGACAGCAGTGGTGACTCCGGGTGCTGCACTGGAGCTTGTGCTTTCCCGAGAGGTCATTTGAAGAGCACTGCCAAGTAAAAAGCACCTGGTGTTCTGTGCTCAGAAGGAAATGCCATTGTATGGGCACGGCCTTCCTCAAAAGAAACAACAAACTGAAATCTGTGGCCTCACAGCTGCAGCCTGGGACATTGCGAAACATGAACAGGTGATAGTTCTGCTTTATAGTGATTGTGCAAGAGGGGTGGGCACTCTGGGTTTTAAAAACACCGTTTTACAGCATTACCTTTTTGTAACTGTAGGTACTATTACAAAAGTTCTTTATCTAAAAACCTGCCTTTGTAATTGTTTCTATTTCAGCACGGGTTGCGTTGCCAGTCGCAGGGACTCAGTTCATGCAGAGATGCATAGAGCTGGCCTTACTTTACCCTTGAGCATGAATTATTGGTGACTTTTATTGTTCTCCTTATCGTTACTTTTTCTTAAAAGCCTAAATGAAAAAAAATTACTTAAGCTGCTGAATATTCTGTGCTTGCTCTCTGAAAACCAAATAAGAAGAGGTTTTGTATTGAGATGTACAGATAAGTTTGTATGCATGCATGATAGATATTTAGCTTATTTTTAAAAAATAATACAAAGTAATTTTTATCATTTCTTTGTGTAAAGCTATGGATGACACAAATGTGCTTTGGGAAATCCAGTAAAATACCTTCCTTGAAGTTTCATGTTTTTTCCTCTATTTGTATTTTTCATATTCTCACCTTTTCACTTCACTACTTAGTTATAGCTGCTTATTTTCCATGAATGTAGTAAGACAAAAAGAATGATGCTGTTGGGTACAGACGGGCACTTTTAAAAATGATCCTTTTAAATCTAGTAAAACAACTAGTGAGAAGGCAATAAACACCAGGAGGGAAGCTGCCACTTCAGCTCATGCCAGCTGGACTTTATGCTGTGCCATTAAGAGTTGCTTAGTAGGTAATCTGTAGTGCCTGTTTTATTGGATTAGCAAAAACAAGAACAGTGTTTAACCCTTGTACGTAAAGTGAAAATTACCCTATAAACTTCTAATCAAAAGCCTAGTGCTAAATAACATGACTAAATTTGGAAAGCCTGTAGAAATACTGCAGAAGATGATGACAGGTGGGATTGCTTGCTGTAAAAATGCTAAAAGCCATCTAAAAAGGAGAAAACCAGAAATTTTCTCAAATTTTTAAGTCTCTCTAATATTTGTATGTTACCAGAAAAAAGGAAAATGTTGATCATGGGACTTAATGACATGGGACTTCACCTGCCACTCAGCAGCCTGTACAGTTAGATGAGAAGGAATTAGTATACAAATATGAACTGTATCCTCCCAAGTGTTGAGTGCTGACCTAAATCTGCTTTTCCTTGAGATATGTGCACAGCTCTCCCTGGTTTTACTTCAATAGCCATTCTCAAGCCTTCTCTGTCAGATCTGCTTTCAAAAATGGATTTATTGGTTTGATGTTTGTGTATGCATGGACATGTGTGCTCTTTCTCTAGCAGCCTGTCATCTTCTCCCACCCCAGCCACTCCCCCTCCAAGACAAGCACCAACTTGTGGTATTTGGGTGTTGGAGACAGCTTCCAGCAGAGGCTGACTGTGCTCTCAGTCCTTTGTGTACCCTTGATGAGAGTATCTCCCTCAAAAGCCCCTGGACTACACAATGGCCTCCCTGTCATGGTGCACCAGCCTGTCGTGTCTTGTCTGGGCAAAGCTCCCAATCTCCCTTTTCCACATGCTCATCTCTGCACCTCAGCTTTTGTGCTTGCACCTGAGCTGCTACAGCAGGCTGGTGAGCCAGGGCAGCCCTGGCTGTGTGGCTCCTTTCCCACTGTCAAAACAGGGCTTTTCATTGAGTAAGTCAAGGGAGAACAGGTCACCTGGATGCTGCTATGAAGCTGGCACCTGGCAGAGCCCCATTTCCCATCTCCTGGTCCATGGTGCAACTAATACATTATTTCTTGGTGTGCAAAAGGAAAAAGCTTTTGCTATCAGCTAGACATACCAGTCTGTCCTGAGTGACCCCACAGCCTGTTTTATCCTGAAGATTGCTCTCCACAGTCTTTCCATGTGTCGCTTCACCTTCTCCCCAGGTGGTGCTGGGTCTGCAGCACAGGGCAGCTCTGTGCACAAGAGACAGAGGAAGGGCTGTTTTCTCCAGAGAAAAGTCAGATCTCTCAAGTATGCTAATTGTACTGTAACCTGGATTAATCTGTCCTTCCAATGCATATAACGGGACGGCAAATACTAAGTTTTCATGAACACGGGCCAGTGACTAGCCCACCAGGGGATACTTATGTGGAGAGCTGCCCTGATGTCAGATAAGCATCTGAGATGTGTATTTGAGACACCAACATTCCTTTGAGCTGGGAACTTCTAGGGCTGGTTCAGTCACTGTAGACAGGTGCAAGTCATTAAATGGAAGAAGAGAAAAGCCAGATACGTTTTATTGTCAGTTTACCTCAAGCTGTTTTGGAACATGGGACAAACATTCACTAGGAACTTCTCCAAGCTCTAATTAGCTACACATGAGTAATAACGGCTCTTATGGTAAGTATTAACATAGAGGAGTATACCTAAGGGCTCTCAGGCCCTTGCCAGCTTAGTCAGTGTGGTCACACCTCCCTCTTTCAGCAGCCACAGCCTGGAGGCAGGAATCAGTGATTTTATTTAGCAGCCTTTGCTGCTGCATAGCTGTGTGCACTCATTGTGTTGCTGCAGATGGGCTAGGAGTGGATTGGAAATGTAAAAGGACAGCCCTGAGGAACTGTTCCCAGAGGAGATAGTTATGGGTGCCTGTGGGCTTTTTGTGTGTACCACAGAAATTCAGATGGAAGGAAGGGAAGGATTTTTTTTATTTACAGATGAAACTCAGCAGTAGTGGCTGCACTACCCAAATTGCTTCCTTGGCTAGTTAGTGGGAAATGGTGAAGCCAGAGCCCAGCCAGATCTGGGAGTCATGACCATAGTCTCTGTGTGAGCAGCAGCTCTGCTTTCTCCCCTCAGCCCTCCAAGCAGACACACTTTTTCAGTAGGACTCTCTCTGTGATGGATGCCCATTAGGCTTTATTTGAAAACTAGCTTCTATGTCTTGGGTACGACTAGAACATAATTGACATTACACACCACACCCTGCACAGCACAAGTAGTGAAGACTTAATTTCATAGAAGCATAGATTGTGCTGAGTTGGAGGGGACTCATCAGGATCATCAACATTCAACTCTCCTCTCTGCACAGGACATGCCAAGAATTACACCATGTGTCTGAGAGCACTGTGCAAGTAATTCTTGAACTCTGTCAAGCTTGGGGCTGTGACCAGAAGCGCTGGGCAGCCTGTGCCAGTGCCCAACCACCTCCTGGGTAAAACACCTTTTCCTCTGATATCTAAACTAAACCTCCCCTGACTCAGCTTCATGCCATTTCCTCAAGTCCTGTTACTGGTCACCAGAGAGAAGAAATCAGTGCCTGCCCCTCTGCTTCACCTTCTGAGGCTGTTGGAGACACGCAACCAAGGTTGCCCAATACCAGATTAAGAGTCCAGCACTTGCCCTTGTTCAGCTTCATACAACTGGTGATTGCCCATCTGTCTGATTTGGAGCGCCTCTGCGGGACATCTCTGCCCTCAAGGGAGTTGACACTGGCAAACTTAGAATTCTTAGTATTCTTTTGAGTCCTGAGTCTAAGTCATTAATGAAGATGCTGAAGAGAACTGAAGCCCTGCAGAACCCCACTAGTGACTGGACAGTGTGGAATTCACACCCTATTTCCCTCACGCTTCTGGCTCCGTTGCCCCTAGAGTAACTCCAGCTTTCCCCACCTCCCAGCAGATGTACTGCCTTCTCCATATCAGTACTTCTGCGACCTAGATAGGAGGGAAGGCAGTGTGAGCTGCTTTCTCAGCTGGCTGCTGCTTTCCAAGGCTGTCACAGGAGCACAAGGCTTTTTGATTCAGCTCACTCAACTTCAGCAGTAGAGTTGTGCCTGAGTGCAACCCCCTTGCTTCCAAACAGACGGGTGGCCCTGGAGGAGGCAGCTGCACTCCAGGCTTCCCAGACAGGATCTCTGCTTGCAAGAGGGCCACAGAGTGACAAAAAGGTGCCTAGATTCTACCTCTGCATTTCTGACATTTCTGTGGTCGCTGTCACACTTGGCTGAAGGTAGACAGGGGTTAAAAAGCTGCCAAAGAAGATGCCAGCCAATACAAGTGCCCTGTGATCTTGAGTCCTTTGCAGAGTCTCTCTAGCCATGCTGAGGGGCTTTTTGGTTGTTTTGTTTTCTGGTTTTGTTTTTTTGTTGTTGTGGTTTTATTGTTGTTGGGGAGGGTTTTTTGTGGGTTTTTTTTTGTTTGTTTATTTGGTTTTGTCTATTCTGGGGTTTCTTGGGTTTGTTTTTTTACATCTTCTTTGTTAGATGGAAAATCTACATGGGTAGAATTGAACCCATCAATACAGGTAGTGAGACCTCATCACAGGCAAAGGATAACTGATGCCAGATGCTGTTTGTCATGGTCATACTGGCCGACATTTCACAAAAACCAGTGTAATACACAGCTCTCTAGTTCCCACTTGTAATTATATGGCAACCACTGGAGCAAAAATACTGCTGCAAATAGTCCAATCCTGCTAAATGTCTTCACTAACGATCAGGTTGTATAGTCCCTCCTTACTTGGAGATACTTAAAACCCCTCTAACGTGGTCTTGGGCAACCATCTCTCAGTGGCCCTGCTAGAGCGGGGGATTTGACAAGATGACCTCCAGACATCTCCTATAACCTCAGCCACTGCATGACTGATTTGGGGCAGTCTTGTTCTCAGTCCCACACCTGCTGTTTTACTGACACTCATGGACTTGCATGTTACTACAGGAAGCACGAAACTGCTACCCCCACCAGGAACTCTGTGTGTAAAGGCTTTGTTTCAGCAGGATTCCTCCTGTAAACCTGTACCTTATGTTCCCTAACTATTTAGCTATGGACAGATGAATTTGCTGACCCTTCCCTGAGTCAGGCCATCATTTCCCTTTCCAGCAGCTTTGGTTTTGCCTATCCAAAGCGTTACTTAAGCTCTGGGGTCATTATTGCCTGCAAGAATGGCATATTCATGGTACCACCAACAGCATCTATCCAATTTTGTACATTTGAGTCCAGCACCCTTAAGCTTTGGGATATGTACTTCAGAGAAGACTAATCATGAGGCCTTGGGGTGAGGGGGCAGGTTTAAAGGAGATGATGTTGGTTAGTGGAGCTTGCTTGACCCCGCAGAGATGCTGGCAGAAGGCCCTTTTGCTGCAGTGTTATTTTTCCCAACAAAAAACAAGAAAATTCTAGAATAAGTCTTTAGAACAGACGTTATCAAATAGGTCTACAGGGATGTAAAGGGGTAACTTAAACAATGTGTTTATTTAAAAAGGAATCAAGTAAAATTGGTGTTGGGGTTGTAAAATATACAAACTTGGAGAAACAAACATACAAAAAGAAGCAGGACATCTGGGTGGCCACACTCGTGATGGGGGGAACTACTGTCAAACTGCCCCTATTTCAGAGCTCCCCATTGTGTCCTGAGGTTACCACTTCTTTACTCCTGTAGATGCATCACCTGTGGACCACCCCATGTGCTCATCTGATGCTGGAGCTGTGATTCTCCTCTCAAGAGTCACTTGCTGCACTCTAGTACTAGCTGACACCTTATAGCACACCCAAAATTATCTTGGGCTTTTCCCAGTCTTCTTCTCCCTGAGGGTTTTGTGGGGTTATGTTGCTCATCAGTGCCCTCCCAGTGCCCTCATGCCGTGCCTCTGTCAGGACTCCCTCCTCTTCACAGCCTTTTCCTCTCCACTGCCGCCTCTGTTGGGATTAGAGAGCCCTTAACACAAAATGTTTCACCATGCTCCATCAGGTAGAAAAGTGATCACTAAATCTTGGCCACAGGGTAAAGAAACCTCCTTGAGTTTACAACCCTTACAGCAATGGGGTTGTAGATGTCAAGGCCCAGCTCTTCCCCAGCTTGTGCTAAATCCACAGGGACTGATGGATCCCAAATAAAGTTCTCCTCTTTCACCAAGGGCAGGGTGCAGAGCAGAGATGCTTGGGGCAGATTTGCCAGCAGGAACACGCTGTGAGGGAACATGGGTGAGTGTTTAAAATGGAGCTGTCCTCCCAGGTGATGGGCTGATGGAGGTTCTTTGGAGTGCCAAGCAGTGCTGGCTGTGCACCCTGCCCTCCCCCAGCATCCCAGAGAACACTGCTGGGGAGCACACACCTGCTTGGCCACAGCACACAGCTGCATGGGGGGGGTCTTGTCTAACAGCACGGGGAAAGTGGAGGAGAGTGTTATTCTTGCTGGCTACGACAAACATAGTTTTTACATACCCCAGACAGGAACAACTATCCCCATGGAGTGCTTGAAATACTGGAATTCACCAGCTGTTTTCTTTGGACCCTGGTGTGTTGTATCTGGACAGAAACTGAGTAATGCTTTTGGACTCAGTACATCCGCTGGTCTGCTGTGCCAAGGAATCTTTGCCCACTACTAGGACCTCTTCCTGTTTTATAAAGAGCAAGGCTGTTTGCCCTGGTTTGTGACCTTCTGGAAGAGAGAATGAAGGCAGCTCAGCCAGGGTCATGAGGAGAGCTGGGGCAGGGCAACTTTTCAGGCTCCAACCTGATGGCTTCATCTCTGTCCCTCCCTTCTGGTGGTCCTCACCAGTTCTGAGCAGCAGGATAGAACACACAGCAGAAAATCCCAGCACATGAGGAAAGTGATTGGCCTCACCTAAGGAGCTGTCTTGCAGAGAGTGCATGGCCCTCAGAGGCAGAATACCCCAAATAACAGATGCTGTACAGAGTGCCCATGAGGTGCTTGGCACATGGTGGCTGCACACACGACCCAGGGCTGCTTTCACAGAGACTCAGCTGTGGAGCAGTTCCTGGGAGCAGCCAGCAGCTTTGAACCTTTCTGGGATGTCACTGTCCAGTTTGGAAATGATTTTGTAAATGGGTTTCTTCCAGGAGGGGTCGGCATCCTTGCCTGCCCTGACGGCGCTGAAGAACTCCTGCAGTGTCAGGCTGGCCACCTCCAGGAACCGCCCTGGCACCTGCAGCAAGACAGGCAACAGCCAATGACACCACCATGACATGGTTCCTCCTTACCCCTGCAAACACCACCACTCCCTTCCCCCAGATCCCACTCCTCACCTCAAAGTCATTCCCCTTGTTATAGTGCATGTTGAGGGCACGGAAGAGCTCTGAGTCCCGGGAGACCTGGAGAGTGCAAGCGTCCACAACACCCTCCAGCAGGGCCTGCCGGGCAAACTTCTCCACCTGGATGTAGTAAAACTCACGGAAGTTGCTGAACCACTTGATGAGCTGGGAGGTGATGCAGCGGCTGAACTGGTGGGGGGAGAGCCAGAGGATGGTGTTATGCCAGCTTGGATCCTCCCTACCCACGAGCCCCTGCAAACCCAGCCAAGCACTGCTGGACTGACCCAAACCCAGCCCTGCCCCAAGGCTGCAAAAGCACCATCTGGGGCAACGACATCGGGGTGTCCAAGATGTTCTCCACGCTGAGATTTGGATCCCAGCTGCCCTGCAGTGGGAAGGCACATTCATGGTGTGCTTTAATCTGAATACCTCCGTTGCACAGAGCGAAGAGCTGACAGCCCAGGTCTGCCACAGCCCTGCGCACCTGCTCCTGTGCAGCCCGTGCTGAAATGGGTGCTGTCCCCCATCTCCTGCCAGCAAAGCAGGGGGACACAAGAGCAGCCCTTTCCTCATGGTTCCCCAGGGAGGCAGGCTAGGTGCCACACCACATAAGAGCCTTGCCCAGCACCAGCTCTGGCTGCTGCTCTTTTACCTGCACATCAAGGAAGTAGGTCTTCAGCAGAGTAGAACTGGGGTAGCGGGTGAAGAAAAACATCAGCTTGGCCTTCTTCAGGTGCCCAGGAGTCAGCGCCTCCTGCATCTGCCTTGGGGTCAAGGAAAGCCTACACATAGCCAACCCCGAGCTCGGCATGTCCCTGAGCACCACCCCTGACACACGTACCCAGTGCCCACGATAGCTCCTCATGGCCTGTCAGTGGGGCAGAGGGGCTTCATCCTTGGCTGACAGCCACTGGTTTTTCCCTTAAGAATCTCTGAGGAAGCTAATGCTCCCCACAACATTTCACAGTCTTGTGAGAAGCAGTATTTCCGTGAGACACCTGTTCATGGTTTAGGATGACAGGACCCCCAATATTGCCCAAGAGCAGACTTGGTAGCTCCTGGCTTATACCCACATCTGACCAACCCTGAGGAGCAGCAGTGCCCCTCGTGGCTTAGGACTCCTTTCCTGCCCACACCTTCTTAGCCCTCTGTGGAGCAGCAGGGACCTTGGCCTTGCAGAGACCGGCAGGGGCAGTGCCAAGCTGTGGCTCTAGAGGACAAGGGGAGCACATTCCCCAGGGACCTCTAGCTGCCCCCAAAGGATATATGGATCGAGGCAAAGGGCGCTCTGTCATTTGCAGCTGGCAGCTCACTGTGGCCATCCCTTCCAGCTGGCAGTAGTGCCAGGCTCTCCATGTTGGCAGGGCTCAGGGCCAGAGAATGGTGCTGCTGCTGTCTCACAATCGATGACCTCAGTTTAACGGTTCCCCAGTGCAAGTTGAGGGGCTCTGGACAGCCCCTCTCCAGAGCAGATGGGTTCTCACGAGAGTCGCTGCCCCAGAGGCTGTGCTGGCTGTAGCCCAACAGCTGGCTCAGCAGCTGGCTGTGCTGGACAGGGGTGGCTGAGCCCAGTGAATAACCCATGCTGGGTACCCGAGAGGATTTTCTGACCCCCTTTGAACTGAAGAAGCCAGCATAAGAGCCCGGGCTCTTCCCCAGAGCTCCTGGCAGGACCTCAGCCTGGGGTAAGCCCAGGGAGCCTGGTGCATTCAGGGGAGATGGCTTAGCAAGAGGCTTTCTGCATTTCCCACCAGCAGAATACTCTCTCCTGGTATCTGGTCCCAACATCGGAATGCTGTGGTGCTGCTTCTGGATATGGCTGTCTGCCTTCGGCCAGACAGTCTTCACGACAGAGTCCACTACCTGGGATGTCACCACAGCCAGCTCGTGCTTCAGTGCCTGTGAGAGAACCCTCACTGCCGAGGGCAGGCCACCTGTGTCACCTCTGTCCTCAGCCTCCTCCAGCCCACACACCTCCAGGGTGCTCCTCCTGAGAGGCACTTTGCTTGGGTTGCTGGTGGCAGTGGCACTATCCTTGTTCAGTCTGTCTTCAGGCTTTCCAGGCAATGGCTGCACTTTCTTGGAATCTTCCTGGGTTTGGGCAGCATCCTCAGAGTCACAGACTTGGTAGAACTTCTCCTGAAGCCACCTCAACTGCTGCTCTAAAAAGCAGAGGTGTTCTTTCAGCTGCTGGCAGCCCTTGGCACGGGAGCTACCCCCTGTGGGAGCCACTCGTCCAGCTACCCCCACACCCTGCTGGGGCACCCTTGGCTTCCTCTTGCTCTCCTGGGGCATCTCACCACCCCTTTCCCTCTCATGCCTAAAAGCTGCCTCCAGGCTCATGTCAAATGCCTGAGGGGTTGGTGGGAGGCTCATGCCCTGGATGATGCTCTCTACCCTGGCCCGCTTGGCTCGTAAGTGCTGGTCACAGAGCTGCTCCCGTGGGTGCTGGTTGGAGAGCTGGTCCCCATCACCAGCACAGGGCACGGGAGCTGGGCCATGGGTCCTGGGGAAAGCCAGGGCTTGCGCTTCTTCTCCAGGACTTGCACCACATTTGTAGTCATGAGGCAAGGCCACTGCCTGAGAGGAAGGGAAAAGGATGGTGGGATCCATGTTCCTGCCAACCATTGTGTGGCTGAGCAGCTGTGGTATCAGGGATGTGTTGGGGGAAGGCAAGAGCGAGTCAGTCTGGAAACAGGGCTCCAATTTCAGTCCCTGGCCATGCCCTGAAGTGGCACAGTCTCTGTCCTTCTCAAATCCAGTCCTGCTGTCCATCGTATCTTCTTTCTGCCTGAACAAACTGGCAGGCTTCCCAGATGTTTTGATGTTTCAGCCTGCTAGTGGTGTGGAACTGGAGAAAGAGCAAGAAATAGGACTTCATACAGTAGTTTTCCAAGCAAGAGGACAGAGATTATTTTCTCCCAGATTTCCATGGTGTCTGTGCTCCCCTGCAAAAACTATTTCAACAGAGAATGACCCAGGCAGAAACCTCCAGGCACCGCAAAATCTGTGAGCAGACTGTCAGATGTCACACAACGGCAGCAATGCCCTGGGCGCCGCTGCATCTCCCACCTCCCAGCCAGGCATTCATCGTGCCCACAGTACATTTCAGCTGCTTTGGGCCCAGCAGCGCCTGGCAGCACAAACTTCCTGCATCACTAGCTGCATCTGCACCGGAGGCATTTGGGGAAACTGCCCTCGGGGCTTGTGGACTCCGGTATGAGGGCAGGGAGCACCAGGCAGAGCCCTCTGCCACGTACACCTGGGCAAAGGGGTGGGTTTGGGTGCTCCTGGGTGTTGGCAGAGCACAGGAGAGCAGCTGCATCCCTGCCGAAGGGCCAGCGCAAACAGGCTGGCGGAGGAGGGCACAGAGAGGGTAAAAGTGCAATGTGACCTGCTGTGAGCAGGATACACCGAGATGTTCAGGCTAGCACAACATGGGGTTCCTAAGTGCTTGGCAAAACACTGAATAAAAAAAGTGAGGATAGGGATTATCAGGGAAGAGAAAAAATACTGAGCCAGCAGCCCCAGGCTTAAAATTGTCATGCTGGCTCCAAGCAGGGATTCACCCCCTCGGCTCATTCCCCGCTTACACAGCTTTGCAAAAGGTGCAAAACATTGTATCCTGGGCAATTACACAGTAACTGTCCCTGTGGGATGTTTCTTCCTTACCCACATTAATTAGCAGTAGCTTCACAACACTGAATTAGGACAGCTCTTGTCTTTTCCAGACGCCTTTAAAGTTTGAGATTCTTTTGCTATTCCCAGAAATGCCTGATCATTTTCAATACCATCAGTCTCCTGTCCCTGTAACTGCTCCATGCCAAGTCCTCCAGGCAGTGTAGAAAATGCATTTCTTCTCAGTGGTTTTTAGCAGGTTGCCTTTCTTCAAACACCCCTGAATTCCAGGCAGGTGTCTGGGAGAGCTCTACCTTTTGCAGAGCCATGATCTTGACAAACCAATTATTTTCTGGGTTATCTGCCACCACATGTCTCTCATGTCTGTGTTGTCTCACCACCCGTCCAGACCATTAGCGTTTCATTTTCCTAAGAGTCTGCTGTAGGGTCTTCCAAACTGCCCAGTTTATCCACAGCCAGCACAAGGCCGGGGTGCTGGCAGCTCTCAACATCTTACCTCGTTGCCCTTGTGTTACAAGCTCCGCCATTGCCTGCGGCTGCCTCTCAGCCTGCCGTCTGCACCCAGCAAAGTCACACATTGCAGTCATAGATTCCATCCTCCCTTAATCCTTTCCTCAGTGGTGTGGTCCTGTAACCTCACTTGTTTTTCTACAGAAATACCTTATTTTGACACTTGCTCACAATTTCTGTCATCTGCTGTGGTCAACAGCAAGGTTACCTGTCCCCTGTGCTGAGGCTTCCTAGCCCCCCAGAACCTGGAGGATACACCCCTTTCAAGCAGATCAACTCAGAGCTGGCAAGGTGACCTCCACTTGCTTAAGGTTTCCAGCACCACCATCTTTCTTCTGGAGATTTGGAAGGAGGCAGCAGAGCCTCCCATCCCAGGCCATGGCAGCTCGCTGTGGGTGGCCTTGGCTCCCCCTCACAGCATCTCCGGCACGGCAGGACCAGAAGGTGCTGCCCTCAGCGAGCTCCTCCTGCTGATGCAGCTCTTTCCCCCCAAAGTTAACGGGTGCGTGCTTTGGTTCCTACTTTTACTGGCAGCTTTCGCTAGTGCCACCCTCCAGAACACTAAAAAGCAGCCGGGACTCCTCTTACCTGAAGAAAAAGGAACGAAATGAAGACGCTCAGAAGGGGAGGGCAGTGTGCCTTCTCCAAAACTGAAGCCACCCCACATAGGTTCCCCGGGTGCTCCTCGGTGGGGCAGCCGTGCACGGAGCAGCGTGCCGTCCCTCCAGACGGCAATTCCCCGNCCGAGCCGAGCCGCTGGCAGCCCCGGGGCGCGGGGAGCGCGGTCCCCGCCGGCGGTCCCCGGGAGCGCGGGATGCCGCAGGGGCAGCGCCGGCGCGTCCTGCCGCTGCGCTCGGGGCCTTTAAAGAGGGAGTGGGGAGGCCGGAGGCAGCCAACCAGCTGGGAACGACTTCTGAATATGCAGATGGACACCCAGGAGGTCAGGTCCACCACCAGCGTCCAGCCACTTTCCCTGCTGTCTCCCACACCCATGGCCCCGGGAGCCAGACAGGCAAGGGCTATCAGGTGCCGAGTTGCTGGCTGCCCAGGTGGGCAGAGGCCCAGAAGAGCAATTTTCCCCTGGAATTTGGCCGTGAACCCCATTCAGGACCCAGGATGGTGAACTGTTGGTGAGACAACGCAAATACACCGGGCTGACAAGCAGTGCCGCAGGCAAGGAAGGAGCTGGCCCAGATCCCACCAGCTACCCATCTTCTATGGAAAGGGGCCAGGCATTTCTGACATCCCGCACCATGGGGGCACGGAGGCACTTTGGCTGTCTGGAAGTCTGCAGGATAGGACATTGCCAATAATTGGGACAACACAGGAGAAGCAGCAACGCAGAGTCCCTTGCTTGTTGCAGGGTGCTTTAGAGACAGCACCAGTAGAGCTGGCATCACTCCCAGCTGAGCACATCCTGAGCCCAGCCCCAGGACAAACCTACCTGCCCCAACAGCACGTGTGGTTATCAGACACTTCTCATGCAGGAGCTGTGGGTGGGTGGGCAAAGTCTAGCCATGCATGCCACTCCTGGGGCTTCATCTGCTTTGCTTCCACATGCTTACTAAGCATGGCAGTGTTTAGCACATTCATTGGGTAGGCAGGAGGCTGTGGTTAAAAGCAGTTGACCTCAGGTGGTCAATATTGTTCAAGGATATTAGCCTTCGAAAGACAGATCCCAGAGAAATTCCTGGCAAAGAGCCTTTCTGGCTCAGTTACCTTTTATTAGAGCAGTCAGCTCATCCCAAAGCCTCATAGACTATCCTCTGTTGATTTTTATTCAACCTCTTTCCTTTGAAAATGATCTCATATTTTGAAGCTTGCAGTTTACCGTTCATGCATTATTAAGCAGCGGCTAAATTAAGCATATGTGCATAACCCAGACTTGGCTCCTTGAGAGATGCCTGGCTGCCAGACAGCCCTTTATAACTATTCCAGGCTGATTCTCAGAATCTGTAAATAGGTTCCATGAGTTTTCTTACACCTGTGGTTCCCTGCCTGGAAGCAGGCAGAAAACAGAAGCTAGCTGGAGAATTCTCAAATGTTTTCAACATACAGAGCATGCTTGAGGAACAGGGCTTACTTATGGAGTCATTTTCCTGTTTGCCGTGGTGAGATGACCTCATTGCCCATTGCTAACCATGCAGCATCCCGCTGGGTGATGCTTGCAGCAATATCATCCCACAGGAGCTCAGCCCCGTGGTTTGCCAAGGTGAGCAGGAAAACCACGGGAACAGCTGCCCTGCAGCAACCCAGAGCTGGTTCAAAGAGCGTCATGAAACGGCACTCCTCGTAATACATAGGGTTATTTATTACACATATACATATACTATTACATATAATAACATATACATATACATATACATATACATATACATATGCTTATATAAACATGTAATACATAATATATTTTACAGGTATGTGATCTATAAACCATAATATTTAATATAACATGCATTATATAGGGTGTATTAATACATATATTATCACGTATGTGGTAATACATAGGAACATCATGAGCAGAGCCTCGTCCCCGGCCTGGCCCTGCCCCACAGCCCCGC
>WAAG01060266.1:28867-54853 GCA_013390105.1 Tichodroma muraria | reverse complement strand
CCGGCGGGAAGGGCGGCGACGCAGCGGCACCGGGCAGAGCTCACCGGCGGGAAGGGCTTCCGAACGCCGCAGCTCTGGGGCTCCGCCGTCCCCGCCTGTCAGTGGCCGTAGCATTAGGGGCCCTCGCTGTTGGCAGCTACCGGCGTGCGCTGGCAGAGACCCCCCCGGCCGGGGTGCACCCGGTGCAGGAACGGCAGCAAACCAGTATGCGGTTTGTTGTTTAAATTCTGTGCTCGGTTTTCAGGGCAGTCACTGAACCCCTGCAAACGGCGGTAACCTCTGCTGTCTGCAGCGTGGGCTGACAGAGCCGGATAGCTTCTTAACCCTGGGGCTGCCCTTGGCCAGCTGGGTCCTGTGTTCAGGGACTGCTGCGCACATCTTCCAGTTAAACAGCAAGCATGCACAGCTTCGTGTTCACACACGTATATGTGCATACCTACAGGATGAGGAAGATCACTTCTCTTCCAGTGACCAGCTGGAGCCTTAGAGCATGAGACTTGATTTTAGACATGCTGTAAATGTAGGCGAGCAAGTGTTGACAACCGATTGTAATGTAATGATTGTAATGTTTGTGTTTATAAATGCGTGTGTATGCATGTAAAACTGCATTACGAACAACTTCCAAGTAGCTGTATAGTTACAGTTTGTTATGCATATATGTAGAGACGAATTGATTATAATGCAGTTTAAACAAGCTTGTTAAAGTGGCATTTTAGCAACATTTACACTTTGTCAGGTCTCAGTGGTGCTGTGTAATTATACAGAACAGGGAGAATTCAGATGGAGAATTCAAACCTTTTACAAAACTAGTCTGACAATCAGGAGATTTTAGGGTGAATGCTAGTTAACCTGTTGGATGTACTGGAAAAGTTATAGTTGTAGTTTGATTTCCATTTGAGCAGAGATATGGGAAGTAAATTTTGATTATGGTGTAATACAGGCTTTTTGGAGAGATAGAAACAAATTCCAGAACTTGGCAAACCTCTGATGGCAGAAGTGAGAATAGTAGATGTACAAAATTCAGAAGTGGAGGATTAAATGGGAGAAGAGTGGAGTCAGTGAGGGTGAGGAAGGGTTGCCTGGGTTTTGACTGTCTGTAAAAGAAGAAAGGGTCCTGAACTCATATCAAGTAGAAAACATGAATGTGTATCAATAGCCTGTAGCACATAAGAGTCGAGGCAGACGTTGAAGGACACGTGAAAAAGTCCATGCAAGAGCTAGTTTGGAAAAGATCGGTTTGATCAGGGGCTGCGTAAAATGGTTTGAGAATCAAATCTTTCTGTTTATCTGGGCAGGAGTTTGTAAAGAACTTTTTCTTCCCTGTTTGATCCTCCCCTCATGCTGGAGGAGTTCTGAGCGTGTTGTCTTAGTAGCAGTATCCTTCACCATTCAGCATTGTTATCTCCATCCCATCTTGGCATCTGCCCTCCCATGCTATATATATACATATACATATGCATGCTATATGTATTTGTTTTGATGCCCATGAAAACCGTGCAGTGGGGTATTTGCATGTAGCAGTGGTTTGTGCTCATCCTTGTCAAAGCAGCAGCTGCTTCACTCTCGAGAAGCCATGGCTGGAGAACCAGGTGCTGCTTTGCCTGTTGTTGGAGCTGCACAGCACTGGCCTTCTGCTTTGCCTCCGTTGAAATGAGCTGCACTGTCAGGTTCATCAGATTCCTTACCTGAACTGGTCCCTCACTCTTGGTATGCAGGCTGTTGCTTTAGGTGATGTTTTCCATCCTATATTTCAGTGTGTAGTGACCTACTGGAAGGTGATGGCTCCTTGAAAGGCGTGGCCTGGGACGGTGCATGCCAGGGTCGCTTTGACATAATAACAGTTATAAAAAAAATTATGAGAAGTCATGTGAAACGAGAGGGAAATATTAATCACTTGGTACATGAGTCACTGGCTAATTAGACCAGGACTTCTTTCCCCAAGTGAAGTCTGTCTTTTTAAAATGGCCCAAAGTGCTAATGCCAGGTAGTAAAACCAAAATATATTCATTCTCACTGAAAAAGCTCCAGTAGAGGGCAGAGGGCAGATTTAGCCAAGTGATCCAGGAACAGGTGCTATCAGAATGATTCCTTCAGGGAGAAAAAGGCACAGGAAAAAGCCCTGTCTGGTGTCTTCTGAAGCTGCGTGTTCATCTCTGAGATACTGTAGTTAAGAGATAGACACACAGCAGTTCTGCAGAATGTAAGCCAGAGAAATCACAGTATTTTTATTAGTGGCTTCCTCCTCACATTAAGCTCTTTCACTAATTTCTTAACCAAAAGACAAAGGGTAGAGTGATACCAATTTTTTCCTTAATTTTGCTGCAGTTGTAGAACAGACTTGACACCACTGATGGAAGAGAGCTGCAGATGTGTTGATGTGTTCTCTCACAGCGATTTATTTTAGGACAGGCCTTCTAAACTTTCCTTTTTGTTTTAACTCCACAGTAAACTGGTCCTGAGCAAATAAAATTGTCTGGTTTTGCTTCAGTTTGAGGCTGTTTCTTTCTTAACAATTTATTGTCTGGCATACTAGGAATGCCTTTAACCACTTATTTTAATAAAGCACCCAGGGAAACATTAACAGATAGAGGGGAACTCAGGTCACTTGATAGTCAATTTGTGATTGACTCCGTGCTATCTGGGACACTACAGAAAGTGGGAAAAATATGATCAATACAGAGTGCTGAGGATTGTGGTGCTCTCGACAGCTGACCCAGTGGAGTTAAGCTGGAGTTCGTCTTACTGATCCTGGGTTAGAGCTGGCGCTACACAAACCAGATCGGAATTAGCAGGGGCCAGTGCTGTACCAAGATTACACATTGTAGCATTCAAGATGACTCTACAAAGTCTGCACAGTGCTTCCTGCTTTCCCTTACCCAGCCAGGCTTGGGGCAGGGGCTCCAGCAGGCCCTGCCAGGAGCTGGTTTTGCAGGACTGTTGGTTCAGGATCGTTGATCGCTGCGATGAACTGGCAAGCAGGGTAGCTGCATGGTGTTGTGCTGGAGCTAAGCAGTAAGTCAGACTGGCTGCCTGCATCCTTGGCACAGCTAATCATAACCCTGTTGAATTGCCCATTGATCATTGAGTTGACTCTGTGTTAATATCCAACAAGTCAAATCCACTTATAAGCTTGGATAATTAAACCACCAAGGGCTTGATTCCAGGCCTGTTAGTAGTTTTGATACGAAGTGTTCATTGAATATGTTTTTATATGCTGCAGCACTCAGTCCTGTAGATGGCTTAAGTATATTGTCCTCAGTCTCTGTGTTGTCTTGCCACACAGTTCCTCAAATTATTTTGATATTTAAGGTCAGTTATATCCCATCCTGCTTGCTTTGCTGAAGCTGAAGTCAGGGCTTGTATGCAAACATCACTTCAGATGCTGAAGGTGTGAAGGAAATCTAACTGTTACCTTAGCTGCTGGATAAGGGTGCTTTAAGCTCTTGGGTTGCTGTTGTTCTAAGCCAGTCAAGTGCATTTCAGTCGTGGTTACGATGCTATTTTCCAATTGCTTTTAACGAGCTCTTGGCTTCTCCAATCCTGCAGGTTTGATGTGAGAGAAATAGGTAATAACTCTAGGGGAAGTAACTGGAATATTTTGAAATGTCTTCTACTTTTGAGCACACTGTTATGATGAGCTAGGAGTACAGTCAATGATTACACAGGTATGAAGTGAAACATCAAAGAATGTGGAATTCCTGGCTGACAGCAGTAGAAATTTTGCCATTGAGAGGAATTCTGGCCTTCTGGAGTTCAAAGGCTCTATAGCTTTAGAAAAAACTTTTAAAAACCCTAGATGCTGCATTCATGACTGTAGGAGTAAACATCATGGGATGTTTTTTCATCATATCCAGTAGCTACCCTTTACCTTCTCATTCATAGCAAATTTTGTTGGAAATCTGTTCCTTCTTAAAGAGGAAAGTGTACATGAGAAGGTCAAAACGTCTGGATCCAGAACTGGAAAACAAAAGCATCAAATTTAGCATCACTGCATCATAAAGCACCCTGGGAGGAGACAAAGGATGGAGAAGGGCATAGGTGCTCTCCTGCTCTAGCCCACTGTGGGAAAGTGGCATGCTCTCAGACTGGAGCATGAGAATGGTGGGTCCTGTGTCCGATTCAGATCTCAGGGAAAAACCAAAGTCCTTCTAGGATGGGTTTGTCTTGCAATACTGATACATCCTCTTCTCTCTGACAGGGGAACTGTGCTTTGGCAAGATGCCCTCTGTCTGGTGAGTCTTACACTTTTATTTCATTTCAGACTGCCTAGGAAAAAACAGCTGATGAGGGAGATTGGTAATAGGTCTGATTTAGGTTTATTTCTATCAGTCATGTAGTGAAGAAGCAGTGGAATGAGCTAAGTTTCCATGGGGGTGCCTCATTTGCCTGGTGTGCATGCTGCCTGATCCATTTGGCTCTGGTGAAGATTTCACAGCAGCAGTACAGTGTATTTCAAGCATTGCAGTGCTCGAAGCACATGCTGTTGCAGAGCCCTAGCTCTCTTTGAAAATGAATAAACTGCTTTGAAAACAATGGATGAATATTAAGTAATGTGTCAAATTTAGTGTGCTTGTGAGCTCCACTTCAGTGCTTAAGGTGTTTTTCTTTAGAGCTCTGCTTTTTCTAGCTGTACTGTTTTTATATAGCATTACTTCTCTCACTTCTGATTCCACTTTGAGAAACCAGTTAAATCTGCTTGTCTTTTTTTGTCTCTAGAGTTCCAATATCAACACTTTAGTAGGGGAAGGTGGAGGAATTGTGTTGTTTTTTAAAAAATCAAGTGGGGAAATGGTTCTTCCCTCTGGCATTGTGTAATTGAGATAATTATGTTCTCCAGTTACTACGCTGACTGTCTTTAAGATCAGTCTGGAAAACTGCCCAGTGCCCTGTAAGAGACAAAGGACAGGAGTTCAGTTCATAATAAAAATTGCAATGTCAGGGCATATGAGCAGTGTGGGAAGGGGACAGTGAGGTATGTGAAACTGGGAAGCTGTGCAAGTATTTCCCTGTTGCGAGTTTTGGAAAATAATTTCTCTTGATGGGGAGTGGGCGGAGAAGAAGGATGATGGTGGCTCATTACTCTACCCTACACCCTCTTTTCAGTCTTTTTTTCCTCCTTAGCTGTTTCTGCGACTGTGAGGCTTCCTGGGGGCCTCACACCCTTGCTCCTACTCTTTGTATGGGTGTGGATAACTCAGCAGTCCTGGTTCCTCATAGCTCTTTCCTGGTTTTGCTCTGAACAGGGTAGCTGGAGCTTTGTTTGCCCTTTTCAAAGTTGTCCTTATTAGCTTTGTTGTCAAGCTTTAACTGTTTTCCCCATCCATATAAATCTAGATGAAGACAAGACCACTGTTCTTGGCAAGCTCTGGGCAGGTTTGATGGCACTGAGGTGTCTCTGCATGGATATATTCCCCATTTGGTCCCAAACTTCTTTCAGGGTGGGCAGCGGTGTCCTCTGCTGCTTTTTATCTGACAGGGATACCTGTGGGCTGGACAGCTGGGTAATATTGCTGTGGGTAACTCCTTTCTCATTCATAGGTGTGTCTGGGAGCCAAGGACTGGCTTACACAAACAGCAGGAAGCTTGTGTAAGTATCCACAGGAAAACTGTCATGTGGGGAGGCTGGGGATGCTCTAGCCATGATAAGATTCGAGGTCTGAGAAACAGAATATGGTTGGCTATCATGAAATCCTTGTGCACATCGTGGGAGCATGGAGCTAGCCCTAAAAAATCTAGGTTTTGCAAGTTGGGAACTGAAAACAGGCTTTGTGTGCAACCAGATACTGAGACAGGGAAGGAACAGGAATGAGGAAACCAGTGATAAATGGATTTCTACTCTTTGATTATCTGACTAGAGGTGTTGTTTGCTCTATGGTGGTCTCCTGGTAGATTTTCTGTCAGGAGAAGTGGAGTCATTCACAGAGGAGTTGTTCATTTGTCAGGGCTTGCATTACTGAGATGGTCTTATAAAAATGTATTTGGGGAAATAACCGTAAGAGTATATGCATAAAAGCCTGAAATACTGGTCTGTTTATACATAGTAGCCAGTGCTAGAGGAAATGCTAAAGCACATTTGTTTCTGTTTTCTAAATGTGATGTCAGTAGATATAAAAATCATCCTTTGGAACGCTTGGGATTGCCAGCTCCCTGTGAAGAAACATGGTGGTGGGAAATAGCTGGTTTTTGGATGCGTTGCCATAGGCAATTCATGGTGCTTTTCTTTTATTTTGGAGCAATCTAACAACTTCTGTAGAGATGACAGTCCTAATCTGGAGGTAAAAAAAATTGTTGCTGCACTAGTTTTGGGCATTGCATGGGCTGGCCAGGTCACCCTTTAATCAATACTTAAACCACAAGGGTTCTGTTGGGTTGTCTGTCTAAATGAAAATTCCATACGTATCAGTTCTCACTGAGTTTCTGAGAGCACTGATGGTGGTAGGATGTAATGTTTCCTTTCTTACTGGATTGTTGCAGCTTGAACAGTAAGTAGGAGTCCTTTGGAACAAATACATCAGAACAGCCAAGCAGCCTTTCACGTCAGTTAAGCAAATGTAAATTCTGTACTTGAGCTTGGTGCCGGCAGCTTGCAGAGGAATGTTCTTCTGTGTTCATACTTTTCTCTCTTCCTGCAGAGTAAATAGCTCCAGTGTCTTCACTGTCCGCTACTTCAGAACCACTGCGGTACATAGTAAGTAAAAAGTCAGGAATTAGTGTGATGCTTCTTTTGCTACCTCTTGCTGTCCTGCCAACAGTTACCTTCCATCCTTGGTCAAGGCTCACTGCTGTCCTGCCTGCATGGATGACTCAGGGTTTATGTCCCCAGGGTCCTAAAGATTTTATCTGACATTCCTGTCACAATGTGGCTTTCTGTCAAATGTGAATTTCTCTGATGTTTAAATGTTGATCAGTGTTGAAGCAACAGACAGCAGTTGATGTCTGATGGCCTACCCTCTTTAGCGAAGTTGTGGTGACAAGAATGAAGCAATGCCATTAATTTTTAGCTTTGAATGCAGTCAAGTCTGTTTGTCTCTCTCACAGGGGATGACGTGGTTACAGTGAACACACCAGCCTTTGCAGAGTCAGTCACAGAAGGAGATGTCAGGTGGGAGAAAGGTAAGCAATTGCCTCTTCCCTGAAATTCTCATTGCTGTTACTGCAGTGTTGGATGCCTTGGGGATGCACTACAGTTCACTGGCTGACATTCTGCTCTGTGCCTTTCGGTCTGTTACAAATGAGGCATTTAACTGCAGCTCTCCTAAGGGGTAAGGATTGCAGTTACTGCCTCATCACGTCTCTATCGGGGTAGTGTTGGATGAAGGGAGATGTCTAAGCTGGAATCAGACTCTTAACTGTGCAGTAGATTGCTTGAGCTAGTCTTTTCCTTAGAAGTTGTGGAGAACTGGGGTGAAAAAGTTACGGGTTAGTGCGGGAAACTGCTGTGGGTAGAGAGGGGAGGCTGGAGCACACCTCCCTCCTCACAGTGGTCTTCATATCTGTCATTCAGCTGTTGGAGACACAGTGGCGGAAGATGAAGTGGTGTGTGAGATTGAAACAGACAAGGTAGGAGTTTCTGGACTAAAACTTTTTCTAGTTCTGTAGCAGGTACCCTGTATGGCTTCTCTCCTGCTAAGAGCTCCTAGTGCCTGCAGGGCCCTGACTGTCTCTCCTGCTCTCTTCATGGAGAAAAGCTTTTCTCATCTAGTATGAAAACTTGCTATGCCTTAAGTGAGAATTCTTGATAACCCTTACTCATCCATTTGATTAATCATCACTGGTGTTGATGGTGTTATTGGAGCTGTAATTCTACTCCTGCTTCCAGTTTGAGTGCTTTGAGTTTTGAAACTTGTTTGTGTTTAAACAAAGGAGAAATCTGCAAACCATAGGTTGTCTTCAGATTGTTTTAAATTTAGGCTTTAAATTTATCCACCCCTGAAGGGACTGTTAAGCCTTGAAGTTCTTGCTGAATTCTCTGCCAAGTTCTGTTTTCAGCTTTGCTGTCAGGAAGATGCTGGCAGTGGGTCAGTTCTTGACTGTAACCTGGAGATTAGGCTATACGTTACTCTGCCAGCATCTCCTAAAACTTCTAACTATTGGCACAAAATCCCAGTGGAGGGTGTGAAAAACTGGTGCAAATAGTGTCAGACATAGCTGCTGTCTGTGCCAAATTACAATATGTATCTGCACATATTGGCTTCTTCTCTTGGACACTTGTTCTCCAACCAGTGTTTGGGAGAATTTCACTGGTTTTCTTTTTTTTCAGACATCAGTGCAAGTTCCAGCCCCAGCAGCTGGTGTGATTGAAGCCCTCCTGGTACCTGATGGTGGCAAAGTGGAAGGGGGGACACCTCTGTTCAAACTCAGGAAAACTGGAGGTAAGTTGGGCATGTGTAACTTGCATAGGCATTTGTGTTTCCGCCAGTTTTTTTCTGAAGATAAAAGCAAAGCATTTAGAGGGATCCTGAGAGAGGTTAAATAATTCCTCCATCTGCCTCTGTAACTGGAAGAAAATACTCCTATTCTGTCATCCATTAGAAAAGCATAATTTTAGTCCTTCTGAGGGGGATCTTCTCTTTTGTTCCCTCTGGACGAGACTGAGCTCTTAGCTATAACTAGTTGAGAGTTCCCCTAACTCTCTTCTGTGCCCTCTTTGTAGCATCCAGCCTCCTCCAGTGAGGAGGTCAAGGGTGTTGATGAGTAAAACACTTTCACAGTGGCTTTCTCTTGTGGTGACTTCTGTCCAGCTCAGTAGTGCTGAGAACATAAAGGCACTGAGGGTTTACTTTCGTTAGATTGGTTGGACTCACAGATCTCTGCTAGTGGAAGCTGGTGCCCTTACCATGGTTCTTCCTTGTCTTTCAGCTGCTCCTGCCAAGGCTAAACCAGCAGCAGCCCCTCCTCCTCCTGCAGCCCCTGAACCTGTAGCTGCGCCTGCTCCTCCCCCTGCTGCAGCACCAATTCCCACTACAATGCCACCAGTGCCGCCTGTGTCACCTCAGCCCATCGAGAGCAAACCAGGTGAGGCAACAGCCATTTGTTCCTGTTCTTGTGTCTCTCTTCTTTGGAGGGAGTGGGTAAGGTTAAAGACAGCAAACAGAGGCATTTATGGTGAAAGCCTCCTGCAGTATTGCTCTGCATGCTCCAGACTGGATTGCTCAGCTATGCCTGGAACCTTCCCAGCCTAATTCAAGGCTGCTTCCATACTGTGTTGCTTAAGCAAGGAGCTCAAATGTGCTTTCTGCCTCAGGGCTTTTTCTACCTGGCTTCTGGTTTTGACTGATGTGTTTTTTACCCTCAGTGTCTGCTGTGAAGCCGGCTGCAGCCCCAGCGGCAGCCCCTCCTGGGGAGGCAGTGCCCACCAAAGGTGCCAGATCAGAGCATAGGGTAAGCTGTGAGAACAAGGGCCTTGCCAGCACTTCTGTTGCTAGGTGATAATCTGTTCTGGCATAAGTCTTGAGCTTTCCGGATGTGTCCATATCCACCTGTACACACCCAGCTCATTAGAGCTGTGACAGGTGAGAAAATTCTCTCCATGAGGGAACCACTTATGAGGTGTGTGGAGGAAGAGCCTGGACCAATCTGGCATGGGTCTTTTCTAGGCAAAAGTCTTGTCTTGAGCTCTGCTGACTCAGGACAGAAGGACTCAGTGTGATCTGCTTGGTTTGTCCACAAGCCCTCAGCAAAGGGTTGAGGCTGCTGAAACTGCCTTGTGCATTCTTAAGAGAGCGTGATTGAGCAACCTGCTGTCTTAGCAGTCTTGCTCTTCTCACATTAGCCACATGGAAAATTATGCATGCTCGGAGGTCTTGAGGAACGTAGAAGTCAGAAGTAGCTATACTGTGATGCATTTCAGCACTGTTTTTCAAGTGAACTGTGTGTTGAGCTGAGCAGTAAAATGAACTCCTCAGCTCATTATGCTCCTGACCTAGAGTGAAAACCTTGGCCCTAGGGATCTAGTCAATCAGATGGCAAGAGAAGAGCCTTTTGGGTTTCTTGTGCATTTTGCCCTTGGATGAGCTTGAGGCAGCTTCTGCTTATACCTTTCTAATTTGCAGGTGAAAATGAATAGGATGCGTCAGCGTATTGCTCAGCGGCTGAAAGAGGCTCAGAATACTTGTGCCATGCTGACCACTTTCAATGAGATTGATATGAGGTGAGGAGTAAACCTCTTTTTCCCTTTATGAGTAGAAACAGATGAAGGCAGTCATCTTTAAATAGCAGTCAAAACCTTTCAGGTTTTCTTTGGAGAGATTGGCAACATGTCTTTTGGGACCTCTTTCTTCTTAGGTGTGTACCACAGTCTGCACAGCTTCTTCAGGACCTTGTTGGTGTTGTGGTATGAGGGGGTACATAGTTTCCTAATGGCCTGTCATTCCTTGGGAGTCACCTGCTACTTGTCATAGGGGTAATCTCTGGTTCCTCTTCTGTGGGCTTTTTGGTGGCAGGCTGGTAAATGTTGAGCAGAAGACCAGAAGGGGCTAGTATCACTTGCATATAGTGGCTGTTAGAAGACAGCAAGATGTAGCATCTGCTTTCTGCCACTCCATCAGGTTACGGCTTTTGGAGGTATTTAAATTCCAGTGAATTGGTTCTCCAGAGCTCATCAGCCTTTTAGGTGAGCACTGCTTAGGCCTAAGGCCTTTGCTGTCAGATGGTACAGATTTCCAGAGACAGACCAGCACCCTTCCCCATCCACTCAAGCAGGTGGGGGGCTCCTGACTCAAGTGCCTGCATGGACTGAGCACACTAATGTCTTTGGAGGGTGGGCAGCTTATGTTACAGTGCATTAAGGGGAAATTGTGTCCAAATCAAATTGCCTTGTGAAATCCTATGCTACTCCTTAAGACAAAACATGTAAATATTTGGGTCTCAGAACAATAAGGCTGGCAAAATAGTCTTGATTGGAGGGAAGTGCTGCAGCTTTATCTCCTCTCTGAGGCTCATTGAGGTGTCGCTTTACGCCAGCCTGGGGCTCTCATTGCATCTGGTAATGTGGTTTGGATTGATTACTGTGAAGTTGATTTGTGAAGACCTGTGCTGGGGCCTCCTGCTTCCCATGGGGGTCAGTGTCTGAAAGGAGGCGGCCCTAATGAGCCAGTTCCATAGCAAGCTGCATCTTCATTGCTGCAGTCCTTGTGTCTTGGGAGGCACTAATGTCTTTGGGTGGTAATCCTAACCCTGAACAAGGTTAGGTGCAGGAAAACAAACACTCTAAACCATGGAAAATCTTGCTCCTTCTTGAAACTCTCTTCACAAGGTCTCTGTAGGGGGAAGGGATGAACCATGCAATTCTACAGCATCTGGTGTTCGCCTGGAATAGGCAGAGCTTGCAGCCACAGCTTGGTTGATATTTTGTAAATGGCCTCAATTTTGATTAATAGGATCAGTGGAAAAACGTGATTTGTCTGGTCAAGAGCTGTGGGTGGACTGGCACCCACTACCGTAGCAACTGGGAAAATTCATATTCACTCAACTCCCAAAGCCAGAGAGTTGAGTACAAAAGTGGTGTTGTGCTGTCTGGTGCTGAACTTGAAGAGTGATTGAGGTCTTTTCTTTTGATCACTTTGATTTCATTTCCTGCGTGTTTACTGCTTTTGGCATTTCCTGGTTTTTCACCCTTCTGTGTCAGCCCAGCCACACCCGCGTTTGCTATCTGTGGTGCCGCACTGGTAAGAGCACTGGTGTCTCCGGAGAATTGGTGGCAACATCAGGCCTAAGCTGGAAACACACCATGCCCCATCTTGCTTGGCAGTGTGGGCCTTGCAGGTTTACCCTGGCTGTGGAGTTCGTGGTCCAGGACCAGTTTCCATTTGATCCTTTGGCAGGAACCTTAGAGTCATGTTCATATCATACATGAAGGGGCTTGCAGCAGACTGGAGGTTTCCCACTTGGTGGTGCAGATTTGCATCCCTGGGGCTGGCACTGCAATCAGAGTGAGGGAGCGGTGTTTTCTTGGACTCCTCATTTACCAGCGTTATCGTGTGTTTCGCAGCAACATCCGGGAGATGAGAACTGTACACAAGGATACCTTTCTGAAAAAGCACAACCTGAAGCTAGGTTTCATGTCAGCTTTTGTGAAAGCTGCAGCCTTTGCTCTGCAGGACCAGCCTGTTGTGAATGCAGGTGAGTGGGGACCCTTGCTGGTGACTTGCATGTCTAGGGAACGTGGCACAATGGGGGAAAGCAAATGGCCGGGTCCATGGCAGGAGTAGTAGCTTGGAGAAGCAAGTCAAATACACAGGAAAAACAGGGACAGTCCTGCATGCTGCAGCTGGTTTTGCTAAAGTCACTTACATGTAAAGGTAGAGGACAGCTTGCCAAGAGGGACTCAATTAGGAAGGGGTGACCAGGAGTGGGGCTGGCGCCATGTGTATGCAGCCTGCAGAGGGAAGAGCCTGCTGGCTGGTGTACAGGTGGCTGCTGTAGGCACAGTGCGGTTCCTGGGCGTCAGAGGTGCTTGCTGAAACGCAGAGCAGAATAACCAAGGGGAGAATTACTGAGGAGGACTGAGCTGTGTGGTCTGTTTTCTTTCTGTCTATCCTGGTGCCTCTCCCACAGGTACAGCGAGGCTTATTCTTTTCTGGAGTTATGTTTAAGCTAGACATAAGCAAGTTGTTATGATTGAGTAGCCTGTCAAACCCTTGATGTTAGGTTCTGCATATGTAACAGAAGTTTTTTCTCTTTCTAGTGATTGATGACACGACCAAAGAGATTGTGTACAGGGACTATGTGGACATCAGTGTTGCTGTAGCAACTCCCCGGGTAGGTACCTTGGATGCTATGTCCATGCTTCCTGCAGCCTTTTGTATGGGATGATTGTGTACTTTGAGCTAGTTGATGATTGTCAACTTTGTGCTCTGCTGAAGCAGAAATTAACTAATAAGACTGATTGTATAAAGGAGGCACCTGATACATTATGAACTGCTGAGAAAGGTTTTGAGAGAAGATGGAGGACCAAGAATATTCTACCACTATATTCATCTTAATAAGAGATCTGGTAACAGGGTCAATATAGATCTCAGTTGGTAATGAGTAGGGCTAGATTAGGGAAACCCTTGTCATGCATCCATGACATAGGCAGTAAAAGCTTTGAGTGTCCTGTCCTCTGGCTAACTTTGCTGTGCTGTTCCACAGAGATGTTTCTGTCCAGGGAGAGTATGGGATGGAGTTACAGATGTTGAATTAGTGAATTACCTTCTTGATTAGAAGGTTCTGCTATGAAGCAGAGGTTTGATGAGGACTGAAGTTCTGTCACTGTCTTCTCCCGAAGTCTAGGGGGGGCCCAGCAAAAAGAGGAGAGAGAAAGATGTGCCAGTGAAATCTCCCAGTGTCTCACCTGGGAATTTATCCATGTGGAGCTGGCTCCAGGCAGACTTGGTTGATTTTATGAGATAGGCTAACAAAGGCAAAGATGATGGCTCAATTTAAGGTGTAAGCCTTTGTGTGTCATGCCAGGTTTCCTGTCAGGCTGCCATGGTGTGAGGCAGCTTTGCCAACCAGCTGCTATGGGCTGAGGAGGAGGCAGGAACTCTTTGGGGCTGTGTCCAGATTCCTGCCACATGACAGCTATCTGTGTGTCACTGCACTGAATTTGCTATTCATGGACTTTGCTTCTCCCCAGGGTCTGGTGGTCCCTGTGGTTAGGAATGTAGAAAACATGAACTTTGCTGACATAGAGCGTGCTATCTACGAGTTGGGGGAGAAGGTAAGGAAAGTTTTCTGAAGAGGGTTGGGAGGAATGGAAAGAATTGGAAATGCTGGATTGGCATGTATTGATTTGGTCTCTCTGTGTCGTCATTTTTGACCTCTAACACACTGAGTTGTGGTGTGGAGAGTGATCCAGTTACATGTCTGGCTGTGCCTCTGCCTTCTAGGACAGCTCTATTTGTTGCTCTTCCACAAGACTGCAATCTATGCATTAGTGGCATGGTGTATCTTCACTGTTGTCTTTAGAGGCCAAGGCTGAACTGCTCTGGGGTAGAAGTCCCTGTGTCTGTCTCCTGCAAAAGCAGGATTTGGAAGCAAAGGCAAGAGAATCCTTCCCCAAAGCCACTAGATGTTCACTCTAAAGACAGGATGCATTTTCGAGCAATTTGTGCTGTTTCTTAGCTGAACAAATCAATAAGCAAAGCTCTTGCAATCGGTATTTATTTCTGGAGAGAGTGGATGTCCAAACCCTTGTTCTTTTCTCTCTGTGATCTGTGTGGGTTTCTAAGATCTTATTTTTATTTCTAGGCACGGAAGAATGAACTGGCCATTGAAGACATGGACGGCGGCACTTTCACAATTAGCAATGGTGGGGTTTTTGGGTCACTCTTTGGAACACCTATCATTAACCCACCCCAGTCTGCCATTCTAGGCATGCATGCCATCTTTGACAGGCCTGTGGCTGTGGGAGGAAAGGTAGGTGGACCTGCACAGGGTGTTTTAGTGAAAAAGGACAGGGCTCAGCAAACTGAGGACCTTTTTCTAAGGGATTGGTGTCACTTCTGAAACACTTTAGTGGGAAGGAGGAGCAGAGACTAATGGGTATAGGGCACCTGTGCTGGCCCTGGTACTTGTCTGAGCTGTGCAGGGGACTTTGTCCTATCCGTGGGTGGGCAAACTGGTTATAATCTGCTTAGGTGTGGGAAGGGGGAGGTTGTAGTCTTTGTGATAGGGAACAGTTCCAGAAAGGGACCATATCTTGTATGTGGCATGGACCCAGCCTGTGTGGGCGGGTAGGTAATTTTGCCAGGCAGGACACGTCCAGGAGGGTCCAAACCCAGGATTTGGGGTGGGAAAAAGCCAGGTGTTCCCTGAATTCTCAGGAGGGGACCATGCAGGCAGGAGTGCTGAGGTCACTAATGGCCGTGTCACTCCCCAGATCGAGGTGCGGCCTATGATGTACGTGGCGCTGACCTACGATCACCGGCTCATCGACGGCAGAGAGGCCGTGACCTTCCTGCGCAAGATCAAGGCAGCAGTGGAGGATCCCCGCGTGCTGCTGCTCGACCTGTAGGGCAGCCACACCCCCACACAACCCACCCAGGACAGGGCCGCAGCACCAGCAGGGACAATGCAGGGCATTCAGGAACTGGCAGGGGTCATTCCAGTCTTTCTCCCTCCGCTGTGATTGGAGCTGTCCCAGAGGGAATTACGGGGATAGCTCCTACCTCCTTTCCTATTTTGTTTAATGAAGGTTTAGTATCTCACGAGAACTGCCATGCAGTGGGCCAACCGCTGAATGGCGCTGCCTTTCCAGAGCCATCTGTGTGGCATTCTCTCCCTCACAGCACCAGACTCTCACCTTTATCTTGTCCTATACCACTGGAAACTGCTTGCTGCTGCTGTGCTAGGGTACCCTTGCCTGTCCTTCTGTGACAGGTTCAGCTTTATTGCCTAGCACTAAAGTTCCTGGGAGGGAGAGAGGAAAGGCTACTGTCCTGTCCATGTTTTGCTTGAAAATATTTCACACTCATCTGCCTTGCAAGGGTGGTCTGACCCCGAGGCCACTTGCAGGAAAAGTTTCAGTCAGAGCAGGGCTTGAGGTAGGTGTCATGCTTCTGGCAGTGCCCTAGTTACACTCCCTCCACAGACAGTAACACGGGGTGGCAGCTCCCCTACTTTCTCTTGGAGATTGTCTTTCATCGGCCCAGTCACTGTGGCATGAATGTTCTTGTCGGGGTGGGCAGAGCCCGTGACCTCTGTGGAGGTAGCACTGTTCCTGGGGACAGCCCTTTCGCCATTACATGCCCGACATGGGGGTGAGAACGGTCCCCAGCAACTCTCCGTGACTCACAGCTCACTGGCGGTGGATCTGACTGCTGGCTTCCTGCGTGCGGGGGCTTGGCCTGCTCCCAGCGCACACACGGCTGGGGGGGCCAGGCCTTTCACTGTAATGTATATCCCAGCCCACGGGTGCTGGTTTTGGGGGGAGGGGGGCAGTTCTTAATCTGATAGCGCACACATGAATTGAGGGGTGAGGGGGTTGCTAGTGCCTGCAGAGTCTATTACTCTTACCCTCTACACAGAACTTGTAACAAAAATATTTAACACAGCGGATTTTAAATGAAATAAAACTGCAACGACTGCAAGGTGGGGTGTGTTCGAGGGGGCGAAGACTCTGGCATCAGCAGCATCCTGAGTGTAGTGCGAGAGTCCTGTTATTTGGTGATGAGAGAAAAGAGGCAATGGGAGCTGAGCCCATTGCTGGTGGTACTAAATTGAGTCTTCTCTGCCTGTGAACAGTGCTGTCCTCAAAGTCTCTGCCAAAGAATTTGCTCTTCCCAGCAAAGAGGAGGTTTTTAGGGCTGGAAATCAACCTTTTCTAGCAACAGAACTGTTACAGATGGTGAGGAATTCCCAGTGTTAGCTAAAGGGCACGATGGCCAAGAGGGGGACCTGGGACAGGCTCATGAAGTTTTCCAGAAGTTTGTTTTTTGCTGCTGCAACAGGGGAGAGTTGTAATTCATGCAAGTGTGGAAAAGGCTGTTGCAGAGGGACGAAGGAAGCAAGAACAAGGAACAGCAGAAGCTGTCTGGTGCTGTGTGTTTCCCCAAGAAGCTGTCCTCATTGGGACAACATGAAATCATTCCTGGATCATGGCAGGGTTTTCCCAGCTCTGACATCAACTTCAGAGATGGTTTACCCTTCCCAGCTACAGGTGAAGAGGGCAGCCCCTTCTAACAGAAAACAATTGCATTCACAACTGCCAAGTGGATGAAAGGGGGGCAGTTCCTAGTACTGCTGCCTGCATTTTCCTGGCAGCTAGGGACAAAACCAGTGCAGAGTCAGCTTTTTTGCCTGGCCCTGGCTTAGGTAGGTTAGGGGAAGAAGAAAAAACCCTTGTTCTGGGAAGGTCAAATTAGAGAGTCAAATTCTTGCACAAATGAGTGAAAGAGAAGGTTTTGATTTAAAAATGCTGCTTGCACTCAGCCTGTGTGCTGGTTTAGGATACAGAGGGTCCACCTTGACTTTGTACATGAGCCTGAGGAAGCCTTTATTCTGTCTGAAGCTGCAATAAATGAGGCCTTTGAAGCAATCAGGAAGGGAATATACAATCAAGCTCTTAAAATTATTCAGCCTAGCAAACTGCTTAATTTAATTGGCCCCGTCAAGTCTTGCTGTAAGAGAGTAGTGCTTGAAACTTCTTTTGACTCTATTGGGTGACACCCATGGCACTGAGTTGCAAGATGCTGTGCTGTGGCTCTGGGCACAGGGTCCTTCCTCCTGAACCTCCCCTGAATCACAGGCATAGGAGGCTGGTGGACAGGGGTGCGAGGCTGCAGCTGGAGGGTTCAGCCAGTGCAGGCTGCCATGGAGAGGAAAAGCCCCAGGCTCAACTGCTCCTGCTCTCTGGCCTTCTGTGCCACTAGTTAGCACCCTGCTCGGTCCTCCAGTTTCTGCACAGCCACTGAGGTGTCCTTGCCTTTGCTGGTGTAGATGAGTCTCTCCAGAGCTCTGCTTCCCTCTGGTGGACGAGCGCTCCTGCTGCTGCCTGGGAGGGTGTCTCTACTGCTGCGGGCAAGCAGGAGCTGGAACCAGCTAGCCAGAGACATGTCGCTGGTACCAGTTACTCCTTACTATGGGAGATAAGGGAGCGGTGTGAGGGGGTCCTGGGAGAGGAGGGACAGAATGGCACCGCTGCCATTGCGAGCTCATCCTTCAGCCTGTGGCTTTGACTTGCACAACTGAGCATGGCAGCCTCCACCTTGGGCTGTCAGCAGACACGTGTTTGTGCTTTTTCTTTAATCCAGAATGTATGTACACTTGGCCTCCTTCCCTCTGCGCTGGCTCTCAGAGTTCACCCCTTTAAACCCTCACTGTGTGGTCTACCAGGGATGATGGTTCTCAAAGCACGGTTGGGAGGGCTGCTGGCCTGCCAATGGAAAGGAGCACACGGGCACGGAAGGCTGGAGCCACAACACATAACAATGACAAAAGGCTGGAAGAAACCCCAGGCATTTCTCCCAAATCTGAGCTGCAGCCATACAGCTGTGCAGACCTGAGAGGCTGTGAGGCAGGCAAGAGCACAAGGGCAGAAGGCCGGGCACTCAGTGCCACTTTGGCTGCAGGGTGCTGATGGCTGGGGGTGACACCAACCCAGGGCTCTCAGGCAGGTTTCTGAAACAGATTTGGGGCTCTCTGTCACTCAGCAGGCTTGGCCTACACCTGGCTGATGCAGCTCAGAAACAAAAGGACACTTCTCTTAAGTGATACTGAGTAGTTTATTTTTTTCAGAGGGTGAGGGGGAGAAGAGCAGAGGGCTCCTTCTTGTCTCACCCCTGCAGCAGGGATGACACACACACATGCAGTCAGGGAGGGGCAGAGACCACGGGCTTGGGCTCCAGCCAGCAGGGCCCAGAGGGGCTGCATTTGTAAGCCACAAAAAGTAACAGAATCAGGGAGGTCACTGTGTAGAAGCAGAGATAAAAAACACAGGGAGGGAGTTCCAGGGCAGGGTGCTGAGCTGAGAAAGGGATGCCCCAAGAAGTGGAACACCACTGCTTCCTGGAGGTGGGGACCCAGGTTCCTTTTCCCACCAGGGAGGACCTGAAGAAGACAGCCTGGCCCAGCCTGACGCCTCCTCTTTGGAGATGCCAATGAACAGAAACAGAGACAGGACATGTAAGGCTGCAAAACCTCATGTGTACCCCACCTCAGGGCAGCCCTTGAGGCAAGCCTTCCCCAGCAGGCAGTGCTGCCAGTGGCACCTGGGGTTACAAGTACCAAGGCAGCAGCCCAGGGCCCAGCTCCCTGGGGGAAGGACAGCCTGCCTAGCCCACCAGCTTGTTCCAGGGGACTGTGCTGAAGAAGGAGTGAGACTTCAGCTTTGTTATGCCACCTCCTCCAGAGCCCAAGCGCTGTTTTGGATTGTACTGCAGCAGCTGCAGAGAAGAGCAATGGGAGAGGATGGGGAGATGGAGACACTGAAAAAGGAACCCAGGCTGGACCCTGCCTTTTCCCAACCTCTAGTCCCATTCTGCCTCCCATCCACCCGAGCCCCTCACCTCAGTGAGCAGCGATGTAGCAGGCAGGCTGAGGTCCTCTGGCAGATGCAGCTGGGTGTGAGGCTGAATCCCTGATGGATGGTTTTGGGAGAGTGGCTGCAGGAGGCAGAGAGTGATGGTAAGCAGAGGCACAATGGGGGATAGGAGGACCCTGCTGAGTCTACAGTGCCGCATAATCCTAGCCCTATGCAGCAGCATTTAAAGCCAGGGCCCTTAACACCCAGAGACCATGCACAGGCACTGGGAATCACATGTCTAAAGGAACCTGGCCAAGAACTGAGGTGCCAGCAGGGCAAGGCACCACTCAACCCTCCCAGCCCTACACAGCAGGCAGCCCTTGATCCTCCTCCTTCCCTGTCCTCTTTGCACAGCTCCTCAGCCTCTTACCACTCCTGTCAGCAACTCATACAAGAGAGAGCCAAAGCTCCAGCAGTCAGCTGCTTCAGTGGGCTCCATGATCCCCCCCACTTCTGCAGAAAGAGACAGAAAGGGGTTAGAGCTGGAGGCAGGGAGCAGCAGTGGCCACACTGTGCTGGGCGCATCTCACTGCCTGCAGAAGCCTCCTCTCTCCAATTGGTGCCACTGGGCAGAGAGTTGGAGAAGCCAGGGGGCACATCCCTTACCTGGAGCACTGTACAGCTCTTCCCGTGCCTGGCTGCAGTACTGGGGCTCCACCTCTGTCCACTGGCCAAAGAAGGTGAGACGGACATGACCTGCAGAGCAGCACCAGAGTCAAAAGCAAGAAGGTTAGGACAAGACTGGGGACTTTGGTCATAGCATGAAGTCAAGCCATATCCCTGCCACTGGGAACAGCCAGGGCTTGGCCCCTGTCATGCCCTGAACACAGAGGCACTGAGCATGCCCTGGCACCACTCCACCCCCCACCACTGGCCTCCCAGTGCTTGCCCAAGGTGCCCACCAGGTGAGACTGCTTAGGTGGGCTCCCAGCCCACAGATCTCAGTGCAGACTGTGGTGAGGAAAGAGGTAAGTTTTAAAGGGGAAGAGGGGAAAAGGTTAACTTTCTCCTTGCAAAACTCCCTGCGTTTTTCTTTTCTTAAGCAATTTGTAGCTCTCCAGTTTGTCCCAGATGTTGCCAGCTGAGCAGGGACTTGCACTGACAGCAATACCCATGGCTCAGAGGATGGGATGGCTCCAGAATACCCCCAGCAGGCAGTTACTATAAGCAGGGGAAAGCTAACTCACTAGTCCCACTAACCTCAGGCACAGTTCAGCTGATCTCAGCTTCCCCAGGCTGGGATTTCCCAGGCAGCCAACCCCCATGTGGGAGCAGGGGCAATGCATTTCTGTGGCTACAGCCCTTGACTCTCCTGTTCCAGAGCCATCTCTTGTAATAATTACTTGAAAAACCTAAGTGAGATCACACTTCCAATTTCAGAAATACCAAACCTTCCCAGACTCCCACCCTCCTCCAAAGCAAACACAATAAAGTCCACATCTTCTGGAAATGGGGCAAGCAGCAGTCTCCAAGCTGAGGGACCAATTTCCTCCTCCTTGGGGCAGCAGCATGGGGCATTACCTACCAGCTGTATCAAGCAGCAGGTTCCTGGGGTTGAGGTCCCGGCACAATACACCCTGTTGGTGAAGTCCCTCTAAGGCCAGGAGGATTTCTGCTGCCCACAGCTGCACCTGCTCTTCCTTTACAGCCCACACTCTCCGGTTGTGCCCATGGGAAGCCAAAGCCCTCCATTGTCCTGATGGTGGCTGTTTGCTGAGCTGGTCACAGGTCAGGCTGGCTCCCCGTGAGGGCTCCCACACAGCTGGGTCAGGCACACTGGGTTTGCCAGAGCTGGACAGGGCAACTCCTGCAGGAAGCTGCCTCTCACCCAAGGTCAGGAGGGGCTGAGCCTGGGAGGCTTCAGACACTTTCTGAGTTAGCAGTTGTCCTGCCCCTGGCTGTCCCCCTCTCACAGTCTTTGGTACAGGGACAAGCCCCTGGGGAAGCCTGGGGCCTTGTTGGGAGGCTGTTCTCTCAGATATGCAGCCTGTGCTGCTGGTTAGATCATTCCATGGGTAGACAACCAGGTCCTGGCTGGAAAGGTGGCCAGGGCATTTGGCTGACTTTGCTGGAAAATGGTCCACAGCACCAGACACAGTCTGTGTCACACTCGGATCCTGTCCTCCAGGTGCAGCCCCCCTGCCACCAGCAGGAGCCAGGAGAAGCTGGCAGTGGTTCCCTGAGCCAGAGTCCGTGGGACCAGGGGACTGCTCCTGAGGGACTGAGGCATCAGTGTTTTTCAATACTTGGTAGTTCACAGAGCCTGGGAGGCCGCTGCCTATCCAAACAGGGAGGATGGATACTTGGCTGCCACCCTGGGAGTTTCCCACACCATCCTCTGTGCCTTGGTCCCTCAGGGCTTGAATGGTGCTTGAATTGGCACAGTCCTGCTGGACACAGTACTTGGAGCGGAGGTGAGACCACAGTGTCTCCCCTGGAAAGCAGAAAGGAGAACAAGCGATGAGGCAGAAGTATCCCTGTTTCCCCCACTGTTGACATGGCCCATTCAGGCCAAGGCCCTCACAGTGGGGTTGTGATTGAGCATCATTAATCTCCCAGCAGCAAAGCTCAAGTCCATGCAGAATACACCACTGCCCTACAAGCACACCATGCCCAATGCTACACCTAAGTCTCATTCCCTCCTCCTTTAGCAGCCCTCTCCCCATTCTGCACAGTCTCCTTGATCCCATCTCTGCCACTTCCATGTCACAGACAAGCCACATATTCACAAATGCTCCTGATCCCACTGCCATCCCCACTTTCCCCTGATAGCCTTTCTTTCCTGTGTGACAGAAATGAGAGCTCCCACAGCATGGCATGAGGCCATGGGTCAGCAACGAGCCAGAGCAGCAAACCCTGGAGCCCATAGCATGTTGCCAGAGCTTCCCAGCCTCACTACATTCAGTGCTGGCTTCTTTTTGTATACTCATCCTATAGCAATGCACAAGGAGTTGAGCTGCTCTCCACCACATGTCAGCTTCCATTTGTCATTACTGGACTCCAGCTGCTGCTCCCTACACATCCATTCAACCAGCAGAGAGTAAATAAGCTCCGTGGGACAAGCCTCCACCTTGTCATACTTCTTCACCAGGATCTGGGATAACCTCAAGTATGCCTCCTTGATGTACCCAAACCCCAGTATGTCCACTGCCCCTTATTTTCCATCCCCTCTCTTTGGTATGATCTCAAAATCCAGTGTGACCTTTTCTAACAAAAAACAAGTAGTTTTTGTTAAAAAAGGTCTTGTCAAAAGATTGTTTTGTTCTACAACATTCAGGTGAACTACCTCAGTTTTCCTTCTCCCTCACCTTCCTGTTATGGTCAGACAATACCAGTAAAACTAAGAGGTTCTTTTCAAGATGCTGAATCACATCAACTTCATTACCTAAAGGCATGACTGCTCCCTCCCATGAGGCCCAGTGGCTCATTTGTCTAAAGATTAAGGCTGGTTCCATGTAACACACACACACACACACACACACACACACACACACAACCTCTTTCTCCTTGTAGGTCTCCATATAGGCCCATTTCTAGGTTACATCCCCAGCCAGTTCTTATTTAACCTTTGCAATTCACAGCTGGGCAGCTCTGTTCACTAAGTTTCCAAGCCCTGGTACCCACCACCCTTCTATGAAGAAGACAGCTTACACTATCACAATAAAAAACAGTCTCAAAACAGGAGGAGAAACATACTTTGGATTTTAAAGAAAGGACAGTTAGGGATAAACCAGGATGCTTCACAGATGGGAGGCAAGGCTGTCCTCACTCACCCTGCACATGCTCCAGATGGAGGAAGATGGAGTCCTCACTCACATAGTAGCACAACAGCTTGACCATGAAGGGGACCCCATGAGGGATGATGGTCTGTCGGTCACGAGTCTCAACGTGGGACTTGGGGAGGCTCTGAGGAGGTACAGGCAGATGGGTGGTACAGCACGGCAGGCACTTGGACTCTGTGCAGCCTAGCACCTGGCAGGGCTGGAGGCCAGCCAGAAAGGAGTGTGCCTTCTGCCAAGCCCCATGGCTGCTCGCACGTCACCCATGATGGAGCTCCCCCATCTGCGCAAACTTGCGGCTCATACGGAGTCTGTCAGTCCCCAGCACCCAGCTGTGATAAGGCAGCGCTCTGCAGAGCTCTGCCAAGGCAGGGCACTCCCCATCTGCACTGCAGGACCCAGAGGGCACAGCTGCTCCAGAGCAGTGGCTCCACTGCAACCACCCTGCTCCCTTCGGGGGGGAACCTGCCATCCCAACTCTTTCTCCTCTTCCCCTGGAAATGATGCTTCTCCCTCTCATGCCAGATCCTCCTTGTCCAGTTATTGAAGTACTTCATTCTTAGTTCCAAGGGCACTGAAAAATACTCTAGGACTTGTACTGAGCACATCTCAAAACCTGTTTCAAGGGTTGACCCAGTTTAACAGAGGCTTGAAGTGTTACAAGTCAGAGAATTGGATGACCAAGGAGAACCACTTCCCTTCTGATCACAGAGGATGGCTAAGGCAGCCAAAAGAAGATTTTTGAACCATGAACTTCGTCCAACCTCTGAGAGCTGCTATTTTTTCATCCTCTCACCTGCCCCAGCCATCCGCTTGGACAAGGTGGCCCCAGCCTGAGGAGGGAGAAGCAGGCAGATGAAACTGAAAACACTCACCTTGAGTATAAAGGTCTCACCAGTGGCTGGATCCTGGACAATCTGCACCTGGGACAGTATACACAGTACTGATCAGAAGTGGTAACCCAACAGACAGCCTACAAAAATGACCCAAGGGACTCAATTCTGGAACTGAAACAAACTCCCACACAACTGGAAGAGTTTTGTGAGGCTCAAACCCCTACTCTTGAAAGACAAAACACTGGTTAAAAACACATGGCAAGGAGATAGCCATGCAGCCAAGAAGCAGGAAATTAATTAAACCAAGAGGTGGCTCCCATGCCAGTTTTACATCCTTCACACTGAAGGGTTTCACAGTGCTCTTTCTGGGCTCAAACCGGGGCCTTGGCAGGACAGGAGGATCACATCAGTCCTGACAAAGATGTGTGAACAGCAGTGGAGAGCAATGTGCCATGTGTGTGTGGATACCATAAGCCTGGCATCTTCATTCCAACATAATGAACTTCTAATTAGTTTATTCATCCAGATATCTCAGCTTCTGCTAAAATCTAGATTATCCACAGGAGTCCACCGTCGTGGCATCTGGACATCAAACACAATTCCGTATGTGGGAAAGAACAAGATGCATAAACCTCCCCTGGGTATGGATATATGTAAATATCTTGGGAGGTCTGGTAAGCAAAAGTAATGGGGACATTAACAGATTTCCCAATTAACTCCTTAAGGGGTCTTGTGTCCTCTCTTATGAATTTTTCTGGGTGGGAATGATGTGGATGGATATCCCAACATGGCTTGATGGATGTGCTGAGGGCTGGCACCCCCATTCCAGCTTCTAGGACCCTCCAGCTTATGCTCCCTTTGGTCCAGCCCCAGCCTCACCCCCATCTCCATGTCAAGTCGTTACCTTATCAATCACTCCCACAACCTTACACCGTCTCAGGTTCTCCACTGCTGAGCTCAGTGTCCGGATCGGCCGGAAGCGCAGGCTGCTGTAGCCCTGCAAGGTGATAAGAGAAGAGGATGTAGGACCTAGCAATGCTGTTGTCCATTGCAGTGGGTGAAAAAAGTCCCCGCATTTTCCACAGGGGGCAGCAATACTGCCCAGCTGGTCAACATGCAGAGACAACAGTCCAATGGCCATGATTCATTTCTAACATCAGCTGGACCATTTTCTTGGCCAACCCCTGAATTTCTAAATTTTTTAGGGAAAGCTTGCACTTGCAGCAGAGGTTAAAAATCACACCAACATTTGAAGCTAGACCTGGACCCTTTCAACATTATGGGGATCTGTGTGGAAGGTAACAGTCTTTATCCCTGCATTCTTCCTTCCCACTAGGCTCTGACCTTGCCCTGCCTCACTCCCTTCTCCCTCTTTAACCACCTCCTTCCCACAATGCAGAAAGCAGCCATTGTCTTTGGTTTCCATACAGATGGAAACGATGACAGATGGGAAGAGGACATTTTTAACATTTGACGGGGTGGTTCCTTGCTGTGGCTTCAGTCTCCACAAAAATGTCCGTACCCACCATGGTGGGAGCAAGCTAAGCCTACACACTTTGGAGGGTGAGGTCCTGGAAGCACCCTAGGCAGCCTGGGCCCACCTCGGCTCCTTGATCCAGGCAGGGCGAAGAGCTGCCAACTCCCTTGCAGGGAGGACAGGACAGGACAGGACAGGCGGTCCGGGACACGCGGCAGCTTGGTGTGCCTGCCGTTTTCTCTGCACCATCTTAGTGTGGCATCTGGCAGAGGCAGACAAGGAGCACCACCGGGGCTGCTTTATCTGCATGTCCACACACCCCCCGCGCTTCCCAGTGTCACAGAACCGCTGCCATCCCACCCCTGCGCCCCACGCCAGCCCCTCACCGCGGCAGTGGCGTTGCCACCCCCGGCCGCCCGCTGCAGGTGGCAGTTGAAGATTTCCTCGGCGCGCCGCAGGTACTGGGTGATCTTCCTCTTCACGGCCTCCCGACGCTCCTTGTTGGGGTCAACTGCGGTCGGTGCAAAGGGTGGGTGTGAGGGGCCCGGCTCGGCCCAGGAGAACTGGCCACAGTCCCCAGGGGGATGCCCCAGCCCTCTCACCCTTCCCCCGGCAGGGATGCACTCCCTGGACAGAAGCCCCAATGCCCTCAATACACTCCCTAGAGGGATTTTCCCGTCCTCTTGTCATTATCCCTGCAGGGATACCTTGGCCCCCCACGGGACTCCCGATATGAACGCCCTGGTCCCCTGGCTGGGGTCCCCGGAGGGGTGCCCCGGTCCGCTGCCCCCGGGAGGCGGCACACACCCTGCACGCCGCGGAGCAGCACGTCCACGCCGTTCTGGTAGTGGTTGAAGGCCTCCTCGTAGTCCTCGCTGACGTCCCGCT
>WAAG01060266.1:17723-28709 GCA_013390105.1 Tichodroma muraria | reverse complement strand
ATCATCATCATCATCATCATCATCATCATCATCATCATCATCATCATCATCATCATCATCGCCCCCTGCGGGATCCGTGCCCGGGTCCCCCCTCCGCCGGGGTCCCGCCCCCGCCCGAGGCAGGCGCTCCGCCTCTCCGTTAACGCGGCGAACGCCGTCGCTCCACTTGTTTTATTGCCATCCTTATTCACCATTAATTGCCCTTAATTAACCAAGCTCCCGTTCATTAAATGACGCCTTTGCCGCCGAGTTTCCTTCCTCCCATAACGCGTAATTAGCTGTGTTTTCATTAGCCTTTGTCTCTGCCGTCCACCCGACAGATGCACCTATTCCAACAGCTCCCCGCTGCCACAGTTGAGATGGTGTCTTGTCACTTCATCATGGCCAGCCCAGGGTACCCCTGGCTCTTCCCGATTTCCTCTTTCAGCAGGTGCCGTTGACCCTGACACTGGGCTCTCAGCCAGCCCTTCTACCAGCTCTTGCAGACTCATCGGGTTTTACAAACTTATTCCAAATGTAACGCACAGGGAACATCATCACAAATGCATTAAGGTGCAGTAAAGTGACAGTGTAATCGAGATCCCAGCTGGCAGTTAACAAATGCTTTGTATGTGGAAAATACCAGTCTTTGGCTTATCCTAGAAACATGTACTCCTGCCCTCCTGGCCTGGCTTTTTCTTGGAAGTCCAGCAGGCCTTGCAGGGCCTGATAGATCACTGCAGTTATTAGCGAAGGAGATTTGCTGAACCAGGAGTGCTCAAGTGGTTTCTACCAACTGGTCAACTGGTGTGCTGTGTCTGTGGGATGGCTGGTCCCAAGTTATATAACTACCACAGGCATGGCAGGGGACTTGAAAGGGAGGAGAGCTGGAATGAAATCTAAGGGATACCCTTAGAAAAACTGTGCTAAGATTGGGAGGCCCCTGCGTCTTTGTCCATCCCTTGCTAACCTATGTGCATGTCCCATTGCAACAGGAAATGATCCTAAGATGGGGGTTTTCATTTTGTCAGGAGCTGGCCCTGTGCTGTGCCATCACAGCGACACCAGCCTGGTCAGTCACGGTGTTCAGCCCCTGCTGGACCTGGTACTTGCTGTGGGACTGGCAGAGGGGGCACCCATTTGTGGCTGACCTGTGGTTACTTCATAACGTACTTGTAGGGGCTGTCCCCAGGCTCAGGTCCCCATGGCAGCTCTTTTGCATAGCCCAGCCTGTTAGCAACAGAACAGGACAGTAAAGCCTGTGCCCACAGCTCAGCTCAGCATCCAGCAACCAAATACTGTCTCTCTTACAAAGACCATTTCTTTGGGAGTATGAAAGTATTCGCTGTGCCTCAGAGGGCAGGTCTAGGAGGATGCAAAGCTATCTGCTTTGTAAGACAACTCACTGTCCAAACACAATCGGTATGCTTGGGCATTTGGTTTCTCCTCAAAATGCTTCCAGGTTCTTTTTCCAACCTCTGCCTAACAAAGACCAATTTTTTCTGACCAGCCTATTAATAGCCCATAGTCTCTGGGTTCTTTTAATCCCTATCAGAGACTGGAGGCTCCTCCTTGAAGTGAAAAGTCTGAGCAGGCAATAAGTGAAGGAGAGCCAGGGGTGAGAGCAGAGATGCTGCTGGCACAACTCACCTGCCTGGCTTCAGCAGATCTATGTGGGCCTGGAGAGGACAGAGAGCAGGCGAAAACCACAAAATCCAGCACAATGTACCTGTAGAGTGGTTTGGATATTGAAGTGATGGTGGCAGGGAGATAGGTGAAGAGGAGTTGCCAGGAGGGTACAAAGCTCAGTTAAGTTCTTCATCAAACACCTCTGAAGCAGCCAGAAGAGAGTGAGCCAAAGGTATCAGCAGGAAGTCCCTCAAGGATGTGCCTGTGAGGAAAAGCCTTGCAAGAGAAGAAGATTTGTACCAGCCCTGAGGCACAACTGCCTTTACCTGTGGGCTTCCAGGTTTGCATGTCAGTGCTGGACAGAGGACATTAAATTTGGGGTATTACTTTTAGATTAACCTGTTAAAGAGCTTGTAGACCTTGTTGGAAAGTGGGAACTGCCAAAGCAAAACCAGCACAGACAAATAACAGGGAGAGGAGTGAGAGTTGCCTTTTTTCTCACAGGCTAAAATTGCCACGTGAGAGCTGGCAAAAGCTTAAAATATGCTGAGACTGCAAACATCACTGGCTTCAACAGACAGGATTATGCCAATCTTTGTGAGGATGCAAAAAACTTGTAAGTCACAATCAAGAAGTTAGGAGCTTAGTGTTTCTTTATTTGCATGGAGACATGTGGAAGACCTGCACGGGCATGGCCAGGAGACACTGCTGGGTGGCAGCGCTCTGATGGCATCCTGAGCTCGGGGAGACCAGAGGTAACCAGTGAAGTTTTAATATCAGGGCTTCATCATCTACAATGCTACATCTCTGGGCCAATCCCCACATCGCCTTTACAGTTACTTCCCAAAAAACGTAAATTTTGTTCCCGGTGCATAAGGCTGCTTTATGTTTTATCTCCCTATAACTATCCTCCTAAACCATCTGGCTGCAGCTCAGGCTCCTAAAGCCTTATTAAACAAACCTTTGCCCTGTAAGGCTGGAAGACACAGGGAGCCCAGGGACGCTGATAACCCAGTGGTGTGTTGCTCCTGTAGGACAGCTGCCTGTCTGCAAGGGGTACACAGGCAGGGAAAGGATGAGGCATTTGGGAGCTCTGGGGCTGGAATATGTTTTCTGCCCACCCATGGTGGATGCTGCTGGCTTTGGGGCTGGGGTATGTCAGGTTCCCTTTACAAGGGCACCAGTCTCCCCCTCTAGCCCCGCTCTGCAGTGCCTGGGGGACATAGGGTTCTGTAGATGGAGCTGACCTTGTCAGAGTGCTCACACGTCTGCTGTGGCCAAGGAGGGTTGCCAGGAGCTAGTGGAATAAAAAGGCTACAACTGGGACCATACAGAGAAGGGACAGGCAGACTCTGGGTGGTCCCCTTGAGAGGAAACACAGCTTGAGGGCATTGAACACAAGCCCTGAAGCTGTGAACCCCTCTCTCCCTCTCAGAGCAGAAGTCCCCCACCCTGATCCTCATATGTCCATTGTGTGTGTTGCCCTGCATTGTGTGTGAAGTCCCTGCCACCCTGGGATGAGGAGGGTCTTAGGACTCTGCCCTTTGGCAGGCATAAGGAAAGGGGTTAGCATTTCCCTGGGTGTGTGATGCCTGCAGCAGTCACAGGAACTTCATGAGTTCAGGCTCATTGGGTTCCTGTTACCTCCATGGAGCTGGAGGGAGCCCTGACAGTGGGAAACACAGCTCCCAAACCTCTTGTGTAAGTGATGTTTCCCCCTGCTCCTGCCCTGCTCATCATGGCTGCAGTTGGACAACCACATCCCTCCCAGCACCCACATTCATTGCTGTCCAACACCATGCCACAGGAGGAGCAGAGGACAAGGCTACACACAGCACCCAGGCGACTTAGGTGATGGAGGGAGAGAAGTAACACAAGGGTCTGTGCAAGGCAAGTGCCTGGCCCTACCACATCTGATGGGAGGAGCTGCCTGGAATATCTCAGTGCCAGGCAGTGGCCAAAGAGGTGATAGTAGACACCAGGAACTGTTTGGAAAAGCCATTGTGTGTTAGTGTTTTTGAATTTGTTTTAATCCTAATCATCAGTCTTGATAAACTTATTTTTATTAATTAACATACTTGGATTTTTGTAACTTCCTTTTTTAAACGTTTAATACTACCAGGGTATTAAAAACAATACAGAAACCATCACATACATCCTCGAGTGCTGCACATGGTTCTCCTTGGCCTCAGAATGACACAGTGATAGGGAAAGCCTGTGTGGACCAGGCCACCACATGGTCCACACAGACATTGAGTGATATGGGAAGGGGAGCAGGGAGTCCCCCTCATCCATGAGGTAGTGAAGGAGGAACTTCATGGGCTATTTTTGAGGCAAAGCCCATGTAGGCTGTGCTCCAGGATACTGTGGATGCCCGGAAATGGGATCCAAAAGGGATCCAGCAAGCTCCTGAAGGAAATGCCCAGATGCACAGTTACAACTCACACAGTCCATTCCCTGCTACATGGTGGCAGTATGCAGGTTCACATCACCTCAACTCCTACCTCCAGCTTTCCCTGACAGGGATCTGCCCTGTCCCCATGTCCTTGTGCCAGCCTCAGGCAACACCAGCATTATGGCTTAAGAGAGTCATAACATAACCCCTGTTACAGGCAGCCCTGTCAGATGTGGGAAGGAGCCACCTTGGACCCCAATTCTTGCTACATTAGGCTCCACCCCTGTTCCTCAGAGCAGGATGAACCACAGGTCCCATCATTTAAAGGTAACCTTGAAGCCTTTGCAGATCTTGCCCTCCAGTCTTTTGTTTGAAGCTTTCAAGAATGACCCTTCCGTTTGCTTTAACCCAGTGCCAGGAGTGCCCCACAAATATGTAGGTGCCCAACTCACCCCTAGCATTTCCAGCTGTATGCACTGCTCCAGGGTATGGCTTGCACAGATCAGCATGGGATGCATTTGGCAGACAGCCCCAGACCCCCTGCAGTAGGGGTGGGAATGGGGACAGGAAGAGCCTCTTCAGGAGAGGAGGAGAACCCTCTACAGGTTCTCCTCTACAGGAGAACTTCTTAAAGCATGGAAAACCAGAGGCTGTGGCTTCCCCGTGGACCTGAGCAGAGCTGTCTGAGTGAGGAAAGCAGCAATCAGCAGTACTCACAGCCGATGAGGGCCACCAGCTCCTTATACCCTGAGGGTATTCCCAGTAAGGAATGCAGGCCCCAGGGCAGCCTGTCCCCATGTCAGGTAAATGACCCTTGGTGGGGTATTTCCTGAGTAGGCAGCCTGCCCCTCAGTGCCCTAAACTTTGCATCAGCCCTGCCAGGGAGGACTGGACACTGAGCCAGACATTTGGACTGGGGTGAGAACAGGACGAGCGTGGTGAATAGGGAGAGGTACCAGTCCCACACTGTGGTGTGGAGGGGAAGGGCAGCTCACCCAAGGCTCTCTCAGTCCCCAGCTGAACTCCAGCACACAGATAGCCCCCAGCCCAGAGAGCAACCTGCTGTTTCCAGCATCACACCAAGGGCAGTGCAGGACTGGTAATGGGGACAAACCCTGGGTCACTGTCCCCCTCCAGCCTGAGTGGGTGTCCATGGGGAAGTTCCCTGCCTGTAGTTTCTGGAAAGCAGACAGGAGCTGCCAGCTCCCATGTCTGACCAGCTTTTATTGAGCAGGGCAAAGCTGGGATGTGGCTGCAAATACAAGAGGAGCCCAGTTCCCTTCTGTTCCCAACCAGAACAGCTTCCCAGGCAAGATCCCTGGCACCTCCCTGGGCTGATCCGCACCAAAGCTGGGACAGATGCAGCACTACAGCCTTGCCTGCCCCAGATTTCCTTCCTCCCCAGCTGCAGAGCACTGGCAGGACAGAGAAGTTTTGCAGGTGTAGCCCTGTGAGCCATCTCCACTCATTCCCACATCATGCTGTCCTCCCCAGCCAGTTCCAGCAGCACATCCACCGGCTCGGCTCCTCATTGCCCCTAGAATGTCCTCAAACACCAACACACTGCTTGAGCTTCTCATCTTCAGCCCCAGGCTTGGTCACAAGTCCTTTTTTCTTGCTGCCAATGGGGCAGATGGGGCAATGAGTCCTTGGTTCCAGGCTGTGTTCCCACCAGGGCCAACCAAGAATACAGTCAGGTCTTCCATGCTGGAGTCCCGCTGTAGCTTGGAGGGACATGACTCCCCAAGTGCCCCATGCTGGGGGAAAGGCAGCTGGCTCAAACCCAGGTGGCAGGAGCGAGGCTGGGGTCAGGGCAGAGGCTACCTGCGCGGAGTGCCACATCTGCAAAGAGAGCATGGCACGGGGTGAGCACTGCCAGCACGGGAGGCTCACCTGCTCTGCCCTGGATCCCCTTGTGCCCGGCCCCTCTGACGCAGAACTGCAGGGTAGGGACTGCAGGCAGCCTCTTCGTGGGGAGGAGTGGGGGTGATGGGACTGGTGCTGGCTGAGCCCGCAACAGCAGGCTTCAGACAAAAGGGGGGAATGCTAGAGGAAAGTGCTAGCCACAGGTGTCATACCTCACAAGTGCCCAAAATGAGTCCAGCCTGTGCTGTTACAGCAACGCATTTGAGAAAGTGAGATGAAGGATGGAAGAGTAGAGTAACCCAAACAACAATCAGTCAAGGACAACAGTAAGGACACAGTTGGCAGCAAGATGAGGTTGAAACTGGAAATTCATGGATCCATGAAACCCAGCATGGTCTGTGATGGCAATAGAGCTAAGCACTATCAAGTCACACAGCCCATCCATCCCCATTTTGCCCAGCTTTGAGCTGCTGAGCCTGGAGACTACCAAGTACCTATCAAGTCTTTGGCAGAAGGCCTGTTTCCCCACAGCCACCGTCCCCTCCTGCTTTCTTCTGTGTCTGCTCTGCACAAACCATTCACTGCTCACAGTGTCAGTAAAGATCTAAATGCTTAGTGAAGACACTCATGCCAAGACAATTAACCCTGAAGACACGACCCATCCCTGCCCCTGCTCACTTACAGTTCACAGTCTTTCCGTCCCTTCTTGTCTTGTCTTCTCTTACCTCGGCCCTTGGACCTCCTCCTTCAAAAGGAAAGTACCACAAGAAGAGTTGATGTGTGGGAGATGAGACCCACAATCCCAGCCAGTAACAATGCTCCTGATGTCACTTACCTTCCCAACCTCATCAGGTCCTGCCGGGGCCTGCAGAGTGGGAAAAATGACGGAGAGAAATGGTTATTGGGCAGTGCTGCATGTTGAGCTGCAGGAGCTAGTCCATTGACACCCGGGGCACAGCACAATCTACCTGTTATCATTCGTGTTTAAAACAAACACAGTATCTCTTCTCTTGACCTTACCAACTCCTCAGTCAGGAGCTGATCACAGTAGGCAGAGAAGGAAGAGACAGCAAAGGGGCTGGTCAGCTTGGGTGACTACCCTGAGTGTGTGACATTTTGCCAGTGGGGCTGGGGAGGGCAAGTTCAGTCCCAGCTGCTCTCACTGACAGCTTTCACATCTCGTAGTTAAACAAGGTGCAACATCCTGAGTAACAAATATGGGGGATTTGCTGCAAGGCCTCGGTAGTGGGTTCTCAGCCATGACATACCCCCCATGGGGGTCACAGCCAGCACGTCTGCCACGCCCACATTAACTGCAAAAGGGAGCGGTGTACAGGTGTGGAAAGCAGATTAGGAAGAAGCCAAAAACTGCTGCAGAAGACAGCCTGCACAAATGCTCATAGGAGATCCTCTGGGAGTTACCCTAGGTAGGGAAACCACAAAAGGCTAAGGAAATTCCCTGCGTGGGAAATAGCTGGAAGCAGGGAAGAGGGCAAGTTACACATCTGCTTCTTCCCACTCCCCTTTCTGCATCTACTGACAGACATTCCAGACAGAGACTGTGTGGAGCTGGGTCTGCTCCAGTACAGCTGCTTATAAAACTGTAGGGGAATACCAATCTGGGAATCCTCAGGATCTTCTTCCAGGCAAGGATCATGTCCAATGGCTGCCCAGCAGGACACTCATCCCCCAGTTTTCGCAATACTAAATCAGCCTTGGATCATGATGAAGAGTGATTACCAGGATCCCCCCATGAGGCAATGCTGGAGCCTCTATGGCAAGAACCAGCTGCAGGTAGCACAGGATCTGCTCCCACAGCATTGCAGTCCTCAGGCAGAAGACCCGTGCTGCCCAGGCTTTCACCACTTTTGAGACACAGTGAGCTCCCCAAGGGGCTGACTAGGTACTAGGAACCTGTGGCAGGTTGGTGCTGCAATCCATTCCAGGCCAGAACTGCGTATCCAGGCCAGGTTGGCACTGAGTGTTTTATGTTTTCATTTGTTGGCTTGGATGAAAACTTCTGCTGTACCCCCAAGTCTGTATGGGGCAGCCTCCCTTAAATGGTGGCCCAAGACTCAGCTGTTGAGCTTTCTCTTTGGGCCACGGTCACTCTTAGACATGCCAAGCCATGGAGCTTCCCACTGAGCCACCACCTTGGATGAGCTGTCACACACCAAACGCTGCCTCAGAGCTACCAGCCTTGCTCCATTACCCATAGGCAGATCCTCTGGCTAAAGGAGCATATACCAGGCATGCCAAGGCAGCTGCAGGGATGAGAAGCACAGCCCTGCAGAAAGTGCATGGTGCCTGACCTGTCTTCACAATGGCACACACCCCCTCATCTGCAGGGAGCAGGTGCAGAGATGTGGTGCAGCCTGCAGCTGAACAAGGGCCACAAGCACTGGCAAACCCTAGTGCAAAGATAGCAAGAAGGGGTCCCAGCACAGCCAGGGTGCCCACAGGGCATCCCTGCTCCACACACAGGGTGAGCTGGCAGGGTTGCTCTTGCTGGAAACCCAGGAGTCCTTACCTGCACTCGCACTGCTTGTGCTCAGTGAACGCCATCTCCACATAGGGTGCCTCCCCGTTTGGCTTTATCTTCAGGAGCTGAAAGAAGAGCAAAGGTTACTTCTCAGGCAGTGGCAGGAGGGGGCTGGAAGGGCTCCTGCACCAATGCCTTGCCACCCCAGGCTCTTGGGAAGATGCATGTCTAACCTGTTCCTCGGGACCTCCAACAACAGAGACTCCACCTCCACACGTAGGCAGTACTGGCCAGGCCCAGCTGCCCTGGCAGCTTGGGAGGCTCTGCTAGTGCTGCCCCATGTCTTCAGAGCTTTAAGTCCTATGGTCTTGGGATTTCCCAGCCTTATAAAAGATTTTTCAGACTCTGCCTTTCTGGAGAGCACACCTCCTTGCTCTGACAGAAATATCCCCCCAGTCACGTTTTTCAGACCAAGCCCATTGCTGCTGTCTCCTGGACCCCTTCCCTACAGCACTGAGTTGGAATTGACTGGAGTCACTACCACAGCGTCTCCCCAGTCCAGGGGTACAGGATTTACCCTGTCACATGTCACAGCCCAGCCTGAAGTTCAGGTTGGACATCCAAGGGCTTTACAGGTTATGTCCACCATTGGTGTGACCCACACTAGCACCTGCCAAAGTGTCTGGCATTTCCACCCTGTACGCAGCAGCAGGATCCCTCCCATAGAGGGAGACCTGTGCTTGGGGACCTTGTTCATGCCAGGCTTTTGACCCACCTCACCCAAGAGCTTTTGGAAACTGCCATCCTGCTTTCCAAGGCACTTTCCATCTCAGAGAGACCAAAATCACTGCTAATTTATTGAAGGTGTTCCCTAGTCCATCATCCACGGTAAGAGCTTTTCCCTGGTCCCTGCAGCATCAGCAGGTTGATCTCTGGCAGCTCAGTACAAGGGCTGCAGTTTGAGGACGCCTGCTGCCTGGTACATGGGGAAGAGTCGAACGGCCTGGGATCCCCCACCCCACAGCTCACACAGTGATGACTGAAAATGCAGTTGGCTCAGCCCTTCATGCTCACCATGCCCCAGTGTGGGGGCATTCATGTCAGCACCACCCCAAGCATCACCTGATACAGGAGAGCCTCAATCCTCCCTTGGATTCAAGGGCAGTACCTACTTTGTCCCAGCAGGCAGTCAAGGGCAACTGGAACACCCCCCAGCCCCACCACAGGACAGGAAAATGACAGCAATGAGCAAGACACACCACACAGAGAGGTCGGGGAAGGAGGGAGTGAGGCCAGTACCACCAGGGGTGACACCTGACCTCAGGGGCAAACCCAAAGAGCAGGCAGAGGGACCCTGCTGGCTTGGCATGCGTTTGAGCAGTTCTAAGTCCTCTCCCTTGCTAGCCACACCGCTACAATGTCTAGAGGATGAAAAGCTTCAAGTTCACCTTCCGGGCGCTTGGTGAGCAGCCCTCCAACTCTCCGGCACAGCCCCGGCCCCGCAGCAGCAGCAGCAGCACGTACCTGCATGGTGACCGAGCTTGTCTCCACGGGGACGCAGCGGAGACCCTCGTCCCCACAGCAGCCTCCACAGCGCTGCAGGGAGACGCAGGAGGGTCTGAAAATGTACTCCACCTCGTTGGGGAATTCGGTAATGACGTCCACCAGCTGCTCCAGAGGCCGGCAGAAACTACGATTCCAGATCTCCCGAAAGGTCAGGACTGCAAGAGACAGGGACTATAAGGGGGCGCCCAGAGAGGCAGAGCCCAGCCGGGCCGCTGCCGGGGCAGGTGCAGCAGCCGCGGTGGGGGTCCTGCAGCAATCACGGAGCACAGGGAAGCAAAGGACCACCTTGTGCTCCCAGTAAGTCCGTCACCGTACTGCGCACATCGCTGTGCGGGGGCTCACACAGCCACCACAACAGGCTCTTTCTCCCTCTATCCCGCCCAGGCACCCTGCTCAACCCCAGCCTCCGCCGCGAAGGGGCTCCCCCGCTCCTCGCACCTCGCTCCGCCGGACAGCCCTCCCCTGGGGTTTTCCAGCAGGGAGAGCTGAAGCGGAGTGCTCCCACCCGGGACCCCGCAGGCCGGCACCGGAGGGGCGGCAGTCTAGGGATTGGGCTGCGCTCCGCTCCGGCCCGCGCCGGTGCCCGGTGGCCGAGGCGGGCTGGGGGAATCAGGTTGCTCCGAGCCTCGGCACAGCTCCCCGCTGCATCCCCGGCTATCACCACGGGACTCCGGAGGTAACAGAGCCCCGGGTGGTACCCAGCGCGCCCCGGCCTTGCGATGCCCTCCCTGGTTCTCTGCCCTCTCCCAGCCAGGGTACCGGCGGCGGCCCACTGCCTACTAACCGGGCGATTCCGTGCTGGCGTTCCCCCGTTCCTCCGGGGCCTGCAGGGAGGGAAAGGCGAGCTCTGGAGGAGCAGCACGGGGAGACCCGCCGCCGCCCCCCGCCCAGCGCCGGGAGGAGCTGTCCCGGCCGTCGCGGCCGCCCCGGCCAGCGGCACCGGGGGCTCGAGCTTCCCCTGCTCCGACCCCCCTCCCGCCCCTCGGCTCTCACCGGGGCGGGCGGTGCCCCCAGAGTCCCGGCCACCAGCAACCGCAGGAAGGCGCCGAGCAGCCGCATCGCCGCTCCC
>WAAG01060264.1:0-17077 GCA_013390105.1 Tichodroma muraria | reverse complement strand
TTATTTATTTATTTATTTATTGGGTGTTAAAAAAAAGTCAATGTTTTTGCTAACTATTAATATATACTGAGTTATTGGAAGCAAATTACAAATCTGGCTAGCTCCTGGTAACTTGTACTTTCTAAACCTTATGGCTTAGAAGTGCCCATTATTTTAGCCATCTCTTGTTCTTCAACCTTACCCTTCAAAACTTGTAAAGAAGTTACTTAATTCATAGGAGAAAAGTTATACTGTTTGATTACTCACAGAGAAGTTGCAGAACCATCCATTATCCTCATCACGTCAGTGTGGATTTGATTATCTTAGAAATGTATTGAATTACCAAACTAGAGCAATAGTAACTAAAGCTGATTCATTGTTATTGCTGTCAGTTGATGAGGACTGACTTTCAAGCTCTATGAATAGGTAGAGTTATTCAAATACTGTTTTTAAAACAGGAGATGAAAAATGTAGAACAGCCATTACAGTGTGGGTGGTAGGACAGATGAGAATTTTTTTAATGCTTGTCTAATAGCTTGTATTTGCTTCATTTTTTAATGTACATTAAAAACATATATGTTTAAAATGTTTATTCTGTTTCCAAAGAAAGAAAATTAGACATTTCATACAAGATTAAGTCTAACTGCAGGAAACAGTCTGGAAATTCCCACCCTTAAATATGCTTCCATATTCAGAAATAATCCTGGCCTTTGATATCCACCAATTATATAAATTTTCTTCCCTCCTTTTATGCTCATGCAGTGTTTTGGTCTTGAAAATTCAAGTCCTGTATTGTCCTCCAGAAACAAGATTTTCAAGAAAGGAGGGCTGTCTGTAGATACATGGAAAATGAGAGGATAAGACTAGATACTCCAGTCTGTAATGAAGTCTGGAGAGCAATTATACCACATGTGAAACTCAAACACCTTCGACTGACTCTGTCAAAAATATAATGTACTCTCACCTGTGAAGAACAGTTTTGGAAAGGTCAATGCAAGGTTCACTAAGACTGCATTTACTACTAGCAGGACTTAAGAAGGCAGATCAGAATATAAAGCAACAGCCAAGAAATGATTAAACCTTTGTAGCAAGTACTTAGTATTTAAATCTCTTTTATAAAATATATCTGATCATTATGCAGAAATTTACCATTTTGGTTCTCTTGCACTAGAAATTATTAAAGACATTTCTTATTTTTATAGATATTTTTTTTTAAAGGGCCTCTCTGTACCACTCTGTTATTTCATTTCCATCTGCGTGCAAATTTTTTTACTTACAAATATTTACTTGCCCCTCCAAATAGTGTCCTTCAGGATGCATGCATTTGATCAAGATACCTTATGTATATACTGCACTCTCTATGCCTAATGTTCAATGGATTCTTTGATCCCAAAGGGATGATTTCAGAGCTACTGAAGGCAGCATGGTTCCATGAAAGGGTTTCATTGTGTCAGAAGTGGAGAATAACAAGTGGATTCTGGTTTCAATATTAATTATATACACTTTATTATAGGACAGCAGTTCTTTATTCACGGCCTCGGTTTTGTGTACGGTGAAATTTGGAGAGCAAAACTAGGCTCCGTGTGCCATCTAGTGGGATTGTTCAGGCTGTCTCACTAAAATTAATTCTTTGCTTAAAGATACTGCTAGTGATGTATTCAGTTCAAAATGTTTGCTATAGTTTTTCCACACTCTTACCATTTTCTTTAAAAGCATAGCACTGTAGCTTGGAGGCGGTCAAATTCTATACTTGACCTGCAGGAAGAAATCATATCTTGTCCAAGAATTATTGATTTAATTGGGAATGTTACCACTACAGCAAACAGCCTCATCACCATGTGGAAGAGTACTGATTTGTGAGCATGGAATGGACTTACAGGTAGAATTTGGTATTATGTTAAGTATTTTAAGTCTTCAGTTTAACGTAAATGACATTACTGCCTTGAAGAACCAAGATCCTAGGAAAATAAATTGTTCTGTAAGTTTCTAATCCTCTTTGATGAGCATGTTTCATGTCTCTCCTTAAAATCTCCCAGAAAATTACAATGAAGTACTTTTTTTTTTTTTTAGAGAAATCCAAGACCAGTGACTCACCAGTTCCAACAAAATTTAGATTATTACAAAGCACGTGGAGCAGACTTGATGAACAAAACCCGGTAAGCTATTTCTAATTATATGTTCACCAAACTAAGACCTTATATAAACCAAATGTTTCAGAAGTCACATTTATCCTAAACAGGAATTACATAAGCAGTATTAGAAGCACATGTGTTTATTTAATGACATTTATTTAAAATCTGTCCCTTCACTATTATTACATGAGCAAATTGAAGTTTTTACATGTAGTGTTGCAGTTGCTGACTGGCATCATTTTAAGGGAGGCTGAGGACACTTTTACACAGTGACATGTATCCTAAAAATGGGGTAAAACATTGCCAGTGTGAGTTCTGTAGCTGAACTAATTCTGATAATGCACCTAATTGCAATCTGGAGTATCCATGTACCAGAAGTTAAGTTAGGTTGAATTAATGTAAATCCAGTTTGAAGTAATTTTTCTGAAACCTTTCCTCCTGTCTTTTAGAAGAGGTTTGTATCAATAATGCCAAAATTTCTCATCAAGGCCATATTATCTGGGTGGCCAAGGTGGATGGCTGGTGGCTGCTGGTGGCTGCAGGTCAGTGCAGCACAAGACATAATGCTTGAGTTGACACAGTCACGGGCAGCTTCTTGGGTTGCCCCAGCTGTACCCTCTGCCTGCTGATTCGTGGGAACTTGCTGGCTTTTAGACTTCTGCATCTCTGTCACATTCTGTTGAAATCAGCTACATTAAAAGCCAACTAAAAGTAAAATGGAGTAGTTTGAGAAGCTTTTTAAAAAGGGACAAAGAAGCAGAAATTAAAGCTAAATAAAGTGACTGCAAAGCCATCTTTTTCTTAATAAATCAGCCTTTAAAGTTGAGGACAGGTGTCAAAAATTACTGCATTCTGTTGCATTTTCTTAATGTTTTTACTTATTATTTTGAAAAATTATCTCAAGTGTTGCCTAAACTGGAAAAAGAAGTTGTTTGAAGTTTCAAAACGAAAGATTTCAAGGATTTTGAAAAAAACAAGTAAATCATAAAGCCTAAACAATAATGACACCTGGAAACCCAAATTCCAAGAAAAAAAATTCATTAAATATATGTAGGAATATAAATTAATTGCACACATATACTCAGAATACACACTGAAGGAGATGGGAAGTTGTTTAGAATTATTCACATAGAAGAAAATCCAGGATAAAATCTGGGATAAATGCTTAGAGTAGGTCAAATGTGGTAAAAGACTGGACTAGGGAGAGAACTGGAAGATGTAACATTAGGAAATGTTTCTGCAGTGAGCAGAGATGGATTAAATCACCTACCAGGTCTATTTCATCTTTAACTCTTTAACTAACTGTTAAGATTTCATCTCTAACATCTTTAACTTATCAGGCTCAGTGATATGTTTAAAATATCTTGACAAATCTCTAATATATAGTGCTTATTTTATCACATATAAAACATTTTAGTCAGGCATATTCATATATTTGTCTCTCATCTCTTGTAATGATTACTTACTGAAAAGAAAAATGCCTTTGAATAAGGCCTGTTTAAAACAAAACATTTCCATCTTAGCACAAAACTACAGAGATTGAATCATCTTCCTACTGCTAGTTTAAAAATACACCATTCACAGTCAAGGTCAATGATGCTTATTGTGATGAAACAGAATTGTTTGCTTCATGGATGGAATTCATGTCTCCTTGATACTCATATTTCTAAACTGATGGCTTACTTTTAAATGCATCTGCTGATAACTCTACAGCATAAATCAATCAGTATTTTTCTTGTAATTGTTGTGCATGTCTGGTACATTTAGATGGCTAAAATGTAGACTGATCCATGTTTAATGGCTGTAATCATCCTTTGCATTAATATCAGACATTTAAATGATAAGAAATAGACACATTGTTCTTATTTTACTGAACTTCAGCTCGCTTTTAATGTAAGTCCTCCAGAGATGTAACACCTCACTATTGTTCATTCTCTGAAGCTGTCATTCAGAGAAATTGCACAGATTTTACTTCACAATACATTTTTTTAAAACCACCTCTTGAAAAGATATTTAGACAGCATCATTATTTATTTTTCATTAATTTATATGTATACTGAGCTGATCATTAGCAGTGCCAGTTCACAGCACAGCCGAATCGTGCCACAGGTTATTAGGAGCTGTGATAACTATCCTTTCTAGTTGTCACGTAGTTGTAAAACATTCTTGCATTTTACTGTTGGAAGCATTTCTAAAAATAATGTTTCCGACATAAAGCTTGGCAATTGTTTGTTTATTGTTCCTGTAAAATGAAGTTTTTCTCAAAAAGTCTCTTTCCAGCCATCTGAAAAATGCAGATAAACTAATTTGTCCTGGTGTACATACATGTCAAAGCAGCAGTGTAGAAGAAAAACTGACACCTTTTTATTAAGCAAAATATAGCTGAAAAATAAAGAAACAAGAAAGAAACAAGCTGCTAGACACAAATATGCAAGCCTCTGTATGAGCTTTGTTTCCTGCATCTGTGTACTATCACAATTCCAATGATACGTTAAGCTCAAAGTGTCCAGTGGCTTTGTTGCTCAGGTGGCCAGTCAGTGTAAATCACTTACTTTCAGTAAATAAATTTTTTTGTGCAAAGTCAAGGGGTTTTTTTTAAGTGATTGTCAAGGTTCCAGACTTAGAGACAACGTAAACCTAGGACTCAATGTGCAAGCCATTATCTTCCTTCTAAGATAATGTTTCAGGTGAGTAAGTGATATGTACCACCCCACACTCCAACTTCAGTGATTGTTTTCAGTGAACAGAGAGAAAAAATATACTAAAGTTTGGGTTCTGAATCTCAGCCAAGTTATTACTGGTATGATCCCCAAAATCAGCAATGTAATGAGATTTACTGCAACTGTTGATAACTGACTGAGATCCCATTCAGCTTGACCGCATCTGTTAGCAGGTTCCTATAAAAAGAAAAGAGAAAACTCAGCCTGCTACAGGCAGATTATTAAAAAGAATCAATCCACTGAGTGTTGATTCAAGTACCCAACCCCTTTTCTTGTCTGGAATAATGCACTAGAGCAGCAACTTCAGTTTGAAATGCTGACATTTGTACTCCTGTGTCTACCACAAAAATAACCAAATATCTAAAAGAGCCCAAGGGAAAAGTGATTATCAAATCTCCCTGGCTGTTTTCTGTGAGCCGTCATGTATAAATCCACTGGCCATCCCTCACTCAGAACTGGTTAATCCGGTAAATCCAAGTTCTGGAGGGTCTGAGGGGACCAAAGTATTGGACTCCTAAGGGGCCCTTAGGGGAACGGCTCATGTCCTTTGATCTTCAGTGGGACTGTGCTGGCATCATTCCTGGCAAAAGAAGACAATACAAGCCTGGAGGGGTTGGTCTGGACAGGTTACCCCTTAGTGGCTAAAGTTGTTTAACAGCTTGGACTTCAGCTACTTCTCAGAATCTCAACTTCAGTCTCATGAAGTGCTTCTCACACTGCTGTTGTTGCTTCCCCCACCTTTTCAGGGGGATCTCCTCCAATTAATTTCATTTCCAGAGGGAGTGAGACTGTTCATTGTGCAGGCTGCAATGAACAGGTGGGTGAATGTTCATACCCTTGCAGGAGGCTGTTAAAGGTGTATTGCCCTCCCTTCCAAGCCTGTGCCAACTGAGCAGTGGTTAAAGGTGCAGTATTGGCATTCAATTGCCTGAAATAAACTGGAAGCCACAACTCTCTGTTGGCTCCTTCACCGCCCAGGCAGGACAATTAGAAGGGGACTTTGAAAACAACCCGTTAATGCTTAATCACACGGGTGCTTATAATGTGGCTGTTGGGTTTGCACCTTTGGGGTTGCAGCTGTTAGTGGAACCAAATCATCTACAACTTCAGAAATTCCATTTTGTGCTGCAGCAAAGATCCAGCACTGTGATACACCAGCAATCCTTGAATCACTCAGTGCAGGCGCTGCGTGGAGCAAGCACACTGCTGACTCAGGATTTCTTTTAGGGTCAGGGTCAGCAGACTTCTTGCTTCTCACCCAGGAGCCACCAAACATCCAAAAACTCTCCTCCTCCCCTTCAGTTGCGGGGTGCAAACCTGGCCTCAGCAAAGCACCTGCAGCTTTTGCACAGTGGCGATTGTTTGAGTCACTAACCATTAACACTTTAGTCTCTCACAGCTACTCAGTTTGCATTTGGACCTCCTGCAACAGTATTTTATAGTTCTGCAGATGCTTTCCTCGTAGTGACTTTGTCAGTCATTCTCAGGTGACTGTGGAAGGACTTTTTGTAACACCAGCAGCAATCAATAAAATCGGGAGACACAGAAACATCCTGTAATTATTATGCAGCAATCATTCTTTCCCAGCTTCCATAAATTGGGAAGCAACACTTGGTCCCAGTCTCTTCACTGCTGTTCCTCCTAAAAAATTCTGGATGTCATCTTCTTGACCAGTATATGGCAGAAGCACCCCATACAGCTTGGGGCTGTATCTTGTGAGTGTGAAGGCTCTCATACTTCCTTGTTATGGCTCTCCTCTTGTATTCTGAGTATCTATTCTGATTCTAAACGACTCAGCTGTTGTTATTTTCTGGACGTGCTCTATATGTGTGTGCATGTTTGTATTGTATATTCTAAAAAAAAAAAAAAATCTCTGGAGACAAATAGAGAAATTATAGGGAGAGCAAAACCAAAATTACTCTTCCAGGTGTCTGCAGAAGTCACAAGTTACCCGTATTAATTCATTTGTAGTTTATTTTTAGTTCAACTTCCCCAAAACATTGTAAAGCTATCTTTCCCCAGTACAATGATTGTGTTGGTTTTAATTACATTTCTTCGTGTTTTTAAAGGACAGCTGTTTATATCATGGAAGTACAGATCAGTAAAACAAAACCTCAGGAGTGAAAAGGTCTTTGTGGTTGTGATACATTTATGTGAAGGGTATTTCGAGCATTAATTTTATAAGGCAGGGAATTATTGCATGAACAAGTAGGAATGGCTTTGCTAATCTGTGGGTTATGTGAACACTTCCACTGGGAATTAGAAGGTTCTTTGCCTCTTTATTTTAGACAAATTAAATGGTTTCACAATTTCCTCATTCTTAATGTTGCATATAACTGAAGTGAATTAAATAGCCACTGTAGTTAAAAATAAAAAGTAACAATTATAAAGATTGTGATTCAGTATATGTGTTGTACCCTGAAACAGTTCTTCAGCAAAATCACTTTAGAAATCAGGATTCCTGTTAAAAAGTGCTTGGCTTGAAATGATTGGGCTGGGCAGAAGGTGAACACAGAGCAAGAGACATCTAGCTCTGCCAACCTAAAAGGACAGTCTAGTGTTAGCTTTGCTTGCTGAAAGAAATGTTAGGGGTTGAGTCATTTTAAACATTGGAGAGAAATTAATCTAGCAGAAATAAATATTAAAGCCATCTTCTAATTCAATTTTATAAAGTTTTTGATTCTGTAGAGCCTGGATTGCTTTTTGTCACTTTTTTTTTTTTTTTTTTTAATTTAGGAAGCCAAATTAAGAAAATTGGTACAAACTCACTTTGTTTGGGGTTAGCCTGCATTTTTCAGGGAGAAGGACCTAAAATATTTGTCCACTTCTGGTTGGGAAAAATTCATATCAGTCCCATTCCCCATGATCTCTGTGTGTATTCCAGTGCAACTGTAGTAAAACACCTTATTTTTAATGTTCAAATCTTGGATTTTTATCTCCAAGAACGATGCACGTATGGCTGTCCAAACCATTGGCAATGATGCAATGATTTCTCCTCTTCTTTTCTCAGTGCCAGTGCTAAAGCAGCTCCTCTGAACATTAACAAAGTCTCCAACAGCTTATTGAATTTTGGCCGAAAGCTTATTGCTCCAGCCATGGCTTCGGGTGGGGCAGTGGGCACTCCTGCCGGCGGGAGCAGCTTCCCTCCCTCTTCAATGCCAAGCAGGAGCACAGCGGAAGCCACTCAGCACCAGCAGCAGCAGCACCACCACCACCACCACCACCACCAGTCACAGCAGCAGAGGATGATGAAGTCTGAAAGCATGCCAGTTCAGCTGGGCAAAGGTAAACGCGTGGCAGCGCCGTGCCTGAGGGCAGCTTTGTTGTACATCTTCAAGGCTGAAAAAAGTTCTTTCCTCTATTGATTTTTATATCAGAGTGTACATATTTGGAGGAAACAGCAAAAAAGTATTTTTTTAGGCGGGATGCCTATGCCAAGTACAACAGTACATTTGCAGCGCAATACAGAATTAGATGTTATCTCAAAAATGTACAAATACTGTAAGAAGTTTTGAACTTCTAAAAATTTATTACTGAAATTGCATCAGACAGACCAACAAACTTAATCATTACCATAAACATGAGCCAATTAATTTTTCAGATTTTTAGATGCAACCTTTTTTAAACTGGAAGATTAATTTCACACGTTTTTTCAGTTATTCGCAAAAAATCCCACGCATAACAGTATTAGCTAAATGCATAAGAGGAAGTGAAGGAAGTTAAGAGAGTAATTCTTAACAAATTCTTATTCCCTTTAGAATGTGTGGAGCTTATTTAAGAAGATATTTGAACCATAATATGAATTTGTCTTTTAATAATTTGTGATGGCCCTCTGCACTTTATTTAGTAAACACTGCGTCTTTTTCTTAAGCCTTTCTTTTTATATTTCTTGAGGACAGCTTATTCAAACAACAAATTCACAAGCTCAGCTTTGATAGTTGTTTGCTGTACTCCGCCATGCTCAAGGTAGGTCACTGCTTTTCACCTTCAGCCAGCCCATAGCAGTATGCTCTTTTCAAGGAGTATGTAGAGCAGAAAAGTATCTGCTGCTTTTAGCAACTCATCCAGTGGCATGATTATGAGCTTGAGGGCTAGTGCTGGTTGCCCTGAAACTTTGCATAGGATTGCATCTTTTTGTTTTTTTTTTCCTTCACCAGATTTGAAAGTGTAAAAGAAGGGAAATAACACTTCATAGCTGAAGTTGGTGTCCTTTCTCTTTCCTATGGCACCCATATGGTCCAAAGGCCCTTTCATAATGCATGGCTTCCCCAGCAGACACTGAGGGAGCACAACTGAAAGGTACAGCTGTTCTTCTGGAGCAGACACATACAGGTACTTCTGTAAGGGCCACTGCAGCTGCTTGGAAAAATCCAGATATGCAGCTTCTCTCGGTTATAGAAGAATCTCAAAACTTGCTCCAGTAAGGGTTTTACAGTGCAGACAGGAACCTGAAGTGCAGTGAAACTTTGATGCAAATCCTGTTCACAACAGTGGAATTAAATTAGGTGTAGAACAAAATTATTTACACTGTTTCAGAGAGACTTTTTCTTTAATTTTTAAGAGTTTTCTGTAATTTCCTTATCACATTATTCTCTTTTTCCCCTTTTGAGTTTAAAAGTGGTCCTTTGGTGGCTGTTTTCTTTCCCTGCTTAATATGATAAAAGCATATAATTTGAAGCAACTTCTATAGATGGAATTGACTGTAGCTTCTTAATCTTGATGTGGTTACTAAAGGATGGCCTGTTGTATGGGCCAATTAACATGTTGTATCATCAGAAAATGCACCTGATACTTTCCATACAAGAATCAGAATAAAAAATTGTAGTTATTTTTGGTCATTGTCATGTACAAACTGTGCACATATTGCTCTTTCAAGAGGAATATGGAGATTTGGTAAAGTTTTGAAGAATTTATGATGTAGGGCACAAAGTATTTTCATGGTAAGAGGAAAAAACATACTGCAGTTACCTCTTAGTATACTCTGTCTATCCATATTTGGTATAGCCTTTGCACAAGTAATTTAAGGGCAACACAATGTAAATATACTATTTTTTAATAGGTTCAGATGACAGAGTTTTGTTTTACATATTAATGTCATGCTTGTTGCTCCAGACCTGTACAGTTATAAGTATTTTGCCTATAATTGTATAGAAATTTTAATTTCGATTATGGCAGCTATGTTTGCAAGTGCCATAATTTATATTTTTAAAGAGACACCAAAATAACAAAAGGAAATCCTAAGTGTTATAGAGGTTCCCCAGTGAATTCTCTCTGAAGTTTAAATGTTCAGCAAAAAAAACCCTATTTGCAATGACCTATTTGCAGTGGTGGAGAAACACTAAAAAGCCTTTTGAAGCTTCATGCAGGGACCTTTGGAAACAGCACAATCTCCACCACACCTTTAAAGCACATGCAAGTCTTTTCTGTTCTGTGGAGGACAGTAACACCACTTCAAGAAAGAGCAGTAGAGCAAATCCAGTGAATGAGGGCACTCTCCAGAGCTATGGGAAGCTGCCAGTACTTCTGTCCCAGGCATTGAGATTTAGGATATAAAATATATTCATACTCTCAGAAGCTTTTGTTCCACTCATGTTTGTGCTGAACTTTTAACTTCTTCACTGGCTTTTTTATAGCTCTGGACTCTGGTGTAGGTTTTGAGTATCTAAAATCTGTTTGGCATGGTTTGGAAATACAAGGCTCCCAAATTACTAACTAGCTGTCACTGACTGTCTCCTGTTCTTGTTCTTTGCTGTGTTTTCAGCTCTCCTCATCCTCCTGGAGCTTGGTTATTTAGCTGAGGTAGGCAGAGATATGGATTTAGGATTTAAATTGATAGACATTTGCACTTCCAGCTGATGTAATACTCACAGATGTTCAGTTGGACAGTATATCAGGCCAAAGTGCTGTAAATCTAACAGGCATCAAGCCATAAAGTCATCCATTTTTCTCTTATTGGTCTTTTCAGGTTTTGAATGCTCAAGTAGTGTTGAAAACTTAAATTAATGCGTACAGATTTATAAGTTGGAAGAGATTAAATTAATTGGCTGATCTATTTTGTGAAGAAGTCCTTGGTAACAAAATACCTTGCAGGACTGTCAAAATAATCCTATCCCAGCTTTAACAGATCTGTTTCAACAGGGTTACCACTCACAAACCATTCATGCTGCCATACTCTATATGAGGGATGATTGGGTTACATAATCAGTTGTAATTATTTCTCACTCCAAAGTTTTGGTACTTGCTGAATTTCTGTAAGAAAAAAAATGAATATAATTTAGATAATGTAAATGGAAAAACAGCAGACTGAAAAAAACACCCCAACCATAATTGTAAGCCTGTAATTCCAGATGAGTCTTCAGCATTACAAATCACAGCTGAACAAAGTATCCAGACACCTAATTGGAAATTCAGTTCCTCCTAATAATATATTAATCCCATTCAGCCTGTCCTCAGCACAGAAGAAGATCGGCTATCATTACTGATTACTTATGCAAGGTAGCCTGCTAACAGAAGAAGGATTAAAACATTCTCTTGATGCTGCACAGTGAAGTAATTCATTGGCACAAAAGTTGAATTCAAATACTGAGTTTATTGGATTTTCAGTTCAGGTGTCTATTTTGAAAGATAAAAATATTGATAATGAAAAAAAAAACAGAAAAAAAGCACAGTCCTTGCCCTGTGTGTTCCAGTGGATCCTTCATCATTCAGAAACTGGATATTCTTAGATTATCAAAGGGCAGTGTATTGCCAAGAAAAAAAAACATTTCTCTTTCTCTTCTTCCCTGATAGTGCCAGATACAGTTTTCCTTCTAGGTCATTTCACGGTCACAACACGGTGAAACCTAAAAGGCTTTTGATTTGAATGCAGCTGTATCACAAGGACACATTAGAGGGCTAGTTTAAAGACAAAGTTCTGCCAAAACTGTATTTAAAGCCTGTTTTTATGAGATGATACTACTCTTTGTTTTTATGAGTTGATACTACTGTGGTATTTGTTGTAACACAAACAGAATTACCGCAGTCACCACATATGCCCTAAAAAAATGATCTCCCAATTTAGAATTATTTGTGAAGTGTCTCTAGAAAATTAGTATGCTTTTCATATGGATTAAGAAATTGTCCTTATTAATAGCAGAACTGAGTACAAATTAAGGGAATACAACACAGATTGACAAATGGAGGTTTTTTCCTTTTTTAAAAACATATAAATACACATACTATTAGGCAATTATGAAAATCTTTGACAGTAAGGATACAACTTCTGAGCTCCTCAGTATGAGAGACATGGAGCGAGTCCAGTGGAGGGCTCCAAAGAAGATTAGGGGACTGAAGCACCTTTCCTTTACGAGGAAAGGCTGAGGGATCTGAAACTGTTTGGCCTTGAGAGAGAGAAGATAGTATCTAAAGGATGGGTGTGAAGAGGATGGAGCTGGCCTCTTCTTGGTGGAGCCAAACACTAGAACAAGAGGCAATGGGTAGAAACTGATGCACAGGAAATTCCATGTGTGTACGAGGAAGAACTTTGTTCGCTGTGTGAGTGACCGTGCCTTGAAACAGATTGCCCAGAGAAGTTGTGGAGTCCCCATTCCTGGAGATACTCAAAAGCCACGAGGACACAATCTTGAGTAATGTGCCCTAGGGGACCCTGCTTGAGCAAGGGGCTTGAGCCAGGTGACCTCCAGTGGGCTTCCAACCTCGGCCATTCTGTGAAGCTCCCAAATAGCAGAATGACACTGTCTCTGTAAAGTGCCAGCGACAAAACTGTTTTGACTCTTCAGTTAAGTTTATTTTGATCTAAATCATCGCTTAAAAGCACTGGGGTTCTGCAGCCTGTGACTGCTGGTAATCCAACCTTCCCGTTTCCTTTTGCCTGTCCCTACAGCGCTCTCTCACAATGTCCTTTCTGTTCAAAGCAGGGTGCTCCGGCGGAACCCCCCAAAGCTGCGGCTCTTCCCTCGGGCGAGCAGCAGCGGCGGGGCCGCGCTAACGCTGTCGTTTGTTTGCCAGGCGAGGCGGGCGAGGCGGCGCCGCCGGGGCCGGCCCAGGCCCAGCAGCATCCCGCGGCCACCACAGGTAGGCCCGGGCGGCGCCCGCCGTCACTGCCACTGTCCCTCCACCGAGCGCCGCTGTTGTGCCGGGAGAGAGCTCGGCTCCTCCGCGTCCCTCCCGACCGCTCTCTGTGTCTGTGTGTCTCTGTGTCTGTGTCTGTGTCTGTGTGTGTGTGCCTGTGTGTGTGCGTGTGTGTCCGGCTCTGTGTGTCTGCGTGTGTCTGTGTCGCAGCTTCTCTGTGCCTCTGTATCTCTGTGTTTCTGTCTGGATGTGTCTGCATGTGTGTCTGTGTCTGCGTGTGTGTCTGTGTGTCTGTCTGCGTGTCTGTATGTGTGTTTGTCTCTGTCTGTGTGTCTCTATGTGTCTTGTGTGTGTTTGTGTGTCTCTGTGTGTTTGTGTCTGTGTCTGCGTGTCTTCTGCATGTCTGTGTTTGTCTCTGTCTGTCTCGTGCATGTCTTTTTGTGTGTCTGTGTCTCTGTGTGTCTTGTGCGTGTGTCTGTGTCTCTGTGTCTCTGTGTGTCCTGTGCATGTGTCTCAGTATCTCTGTGTGTCTGTGTCTCTTCACTGGCATCCACCATGCGTCAGCATCCATCTGTACTACAAACCTCCACGTCCTTGCACTTCATAGCTCATTTCCTACTCTGTCATGGGGGCCAGTTCCACCATCATTGTCCCTTTTAGCTGCATTACTTCCCTCTTGTTAAATTTGGAACAGGTATTTTGGGCCAAACAGCTACTGTAGTGCACTTGACTAACAGGGAGCTTACCTGCCTTGGCTGAAATAAAAAGCCTTTGTGTAAAAAGCATGGATTTGTGTGATGAGGTGGTTTGAATGAATTTCAAAAGTGCTGGAAGCCTTTGTTCCAATTCCACTGTAGGAGAAAAAGGGAAACTAATTTATCTGAAAAGTTTTATAAAACTCACCTCATTCTTTTTGCAAATTTTAATGCCCTACATCTCCACTATGGCGAATACAGACAGATAGCAGATACAAATGGTTTTGAATTATATATGCTGCCATACTTCTGTTCTTGGTATCTTTGTCCTTGCTCTCCTTATAACTGTTTTCCTCTGTAGGGACTAAACAGAATGTGCCATCAGTTTTGTATGTCTTTTTTGCATCTTCCTCTGATTTTTCATGTCTTTTAGCAGGGACCTCCAAAGTTCCTGCTTATATCCCCCCATAACTTAAACTTAGTAAGACCTGAAGCTCCCTTTCCTTCCACTGTAATTCTTCTCCTCCTCCTTGCCATCACCTTTTACTTTATTGTACAGCCTTATTATTGATCACATTAAATTTAAATTATCATTTCTTTCAAGACATCGGAGGTCTCCACAATGCCAACAGGTTGGTCCCTTTTTCCACTGCCCCATCTGTGTGTTTTCCAAATGGTTTTGAGGTAGAGGGTTTGTCACCCTGGGGTCAGTCCCGGTATCATCAGCAACAGGAAAGTAGTGAGCCACTTAGAAGCCAGCACATGGAGATAACGTTGCTCCTTTTTGCCTCAGAAATGGATGTATTTTTAGTGTGTGAAATCCTGTGCATCATTACTGCGAACTATTTATGCATTTTAGAGTGCATATATTATTTTTTTTGAGACATCCTACGCGGTAATGTGTTCTGACTACTGCGTACGTCAGGGATGCTTACATTTTGTTCTGTGTGCTTCCTAAGCATGTATTTGATTTCCATGTTTATGGGGTTTCTTCAGCCTGTTTTATGTAGGTTTTAGGATCTTCTGATATATGTGTATATGGTCAGAAATTACATTTCTCCAGTGTTTTTCAAGGAGCCATAATGTATTTATCTGATAGTGACTGAATGAGCAGATGAAAATGAGAGTTTTGATTCAGTGGTGTTCTCAGGTTGCTGATTAAGCTGCTAAAGAAGACAGCCACGGTGTTTAGTTACTAACTGTACTTTATTGCAAACTTTATGCATTTTGATTCTACATGAAGGGTAAGACTTTTTTTTTTTTTTTTGAGGAGTAATCCAAAGTTAGAAACTCTGTCCCATTACCTTCTTGTGAAGCTGTTGAGTGAGCAGAATGTAACACAGTGCACAGAGAAGGTACAAATGGCATTTATGTCATTGTCCCGAGATCCTGAAATCTGTGTGATGGTGCTACACTGTTGTTTCCAAAGTTTTGTGAGGGTTGTTAGTGCCTCAATGCATACATGATACATCTGAAGGACTTCAGAAGCAACATGGTCACTCAATTAAATGTTGTTGCAGCATCTTCCTTTAAGAGTTGGACTCAGTGGTCCTTGTGAGTCCCTTCCAAGTCAGAATATTCATTAAATTTCTGTGTTGGGAAAATCATAGATGTCTTTTTTCTTTTCTTTTTTCTTTTTTACTTTTTTTTTCACATTAAGGAAAACACATATGATTATTGTGTGTCTTTCAGCTTTCTTATTTACAGTTGTAAAAACAATGACTCGTCTGGAAATTAGAAAAGCCTATCACAATCCAAGAATTCTGCTTTATGAGTTGCCACGCACTGTAATTATTCATAAGTGCTGTTCTTTCTGTCTTAATTCTCAGTTATATCCCCAGATAATCCATGTCACAGAACTGTTCATGGGGTTGGATGCAGAATAAAAAGATAGTGTTTCTTAATGATAATTTCCCCATATTTGCTTATTCATGCAGAAGGATCAGGTACATCCTAACTTTTCTTCTTATTTGGGTATCAAACATCCAGATATAGTATTTTTATCATTTCTGGTTTACTGTATCTCTTAGTTTAACTAGCTCTTGTATTTTTCTTATTTTTCATTTTCATTATATATTTTATAGTCCATAAGAACCAGGCTGTTCAAAGCTCTTGGTGTTATTTGAGCAAATTCCCTTTTAGGACAGTTGTATTGTTCTGTTGACAAAATCTTGTTTGGTTATGCAAGTAGTTGCATATTCTGTTCCTCTGAACTGTGATCCATCTTCTGAAGTGTAGCTGTTTGCAGTGGCCATGAGGACACTTCTCTGTCTTTTCAATCTCTTACTATATTTTTGACTTTTTTTTTCCCTTAGAGCTGAAAGACAGAATATAGAAAAAAAATCTTCACACATCATTTTTTTCCATTGTTTTACCAAGCTGTATTATTTCATGTGTGTGGGTTCCTCAAATATATTTAAAGTGTTCTTCTCTCAATATTATTTGTGAATTTTTATCACATAATCTACTTATTTGCAGGTGAAGTGCATTAAATCCAGACCATACAGTGAAGAGTATGTAAAAAATACACACTGCTCATTGTTTAACTTTTTTTGTTTGTTTTTTTTTAATCTTGACCCTATGGGGAATATATCTTCTTATTACTAGGATGGTAAAGAGAGACTATTTAATCCGGTATATACCTAATAAATATTTTTCTATTGCACTTTACTCTGCCTGCCAAATAGATTTCTTTCATGTTTAGCATTTATATTGGGTGCTCTTGCTTATCTCTGTGAATTGCTTTTATAAATGCATTATTTGCTAAAATATGTGATCCCATCTGTTCCAAAACTATTTTTAAGTTTACCTACTGCAAAGGCACACTTCCAATGTAAATTGCCACTATGAAAGGCATAAAAAGTCTTTTTCTTACATAAAGGCAACTTTAAGGATAATGATGTTGCCAAGTGACATGATTTTATCCTAAAATTAGAAATTTTCTAAAAATTTCCTTGCAACTGAATTATTTCTGCTGTTTGCCATGCAGTGTTTTCTCCTTTTTCATCTCCAGAATTATTTACAGTGTACTTGATTAATGTATATCCCATTTTTCTATGAAATGTGAAGGCAAAAGTTAAGTGAGATCTACAACAGCCTCTGTCTCATGCACTTTTAAGGAAACTCCTCAGACTAGGTGGTAAGTAGTAAGTACCTGGAGGAGGACTGTGAAGAAACAGAAAATTCCAGTTGAATGAAGTTGGTGGGAAGTAAAGAATATGTAAAGAAAAAGAAGTTAGAATAAGAAGTTGCAGAAGAGGCAGTGTGGAGGAATCTGAAGAAGAGATGGAGGCAGACAGAGAGGTCCACAGAAGCATGAGAAGCAGGGCATAAAATGTAGGAGGGTTGTGGGAGAGGTGAGCAGAATAAAGCAACAGAGAGCGAAGGACAAGGTGGAAAGCAATTTATATGAGTTTTCTTCTAGAAAATGTTTAGAATATTGAACCCAGATCCTTTCTTGGGTTTTTTCATTTAAGGTCTG
>WAAG01060262.1:76082-90620 GCA_013390105.1 Tichodroma muraria | reverse complement strand
TTACACAGTATCATATACTATAAATTAAAACTAGAATGGTAAATATAATTCAATATATTCATAATACATGACATGTAAGTATCTTTTATTTTATATATAAAATACATAAATATTTATTTCTCTTCCCTTAACAGATGAAGAACTGGAAGAGAAGATACTTTCAATTAGATGAAAACACAATAGGATATTTCAAGTCTGAACTGGTAAGTTTCCAATTCTGTGTTATTTTCCAGTGGTAGTTGCAAGAAAATCTGAAGGAATATGCTTGTGTTTGAGAAATGTGCTCTGCAGCTCTTAAGTCTGTACTGTAATAACTTTTCATGATTGGGAGGAACAAAAAAATTAATGGGGCAACTGTTCAGCTGTTCAGTCAGTTTGGGAACCTGCCTGCAGGGCACTGAAGAACAGTAATAAAATCTACTCTACAGTCACCCTGATTTTTGTATTAATACTTTGTCTTTTTACACTCCTGTATAATTAATTGTGTTGTTGAAATAGCTGATCACTGTGGGAAAGACAAAACTGTAATCTTGCAATTCTTCATTTTAAGTTAGAATTACGCTTTATCATCCAAATCATGGGATCTTCTCCCACACGTTTGTTTCACCAGGGCAGCCAAGATGGACAAAAAAACCTCTTGATTTTCAGTTCAACAGCAACATTTGCAGAGTTCCTTTTAGTTTCATGACCTTTCTTCCTCCCTTGTTGCTCTAAGTTTTTGGCTGATTTTGATCAGATGTTAAGTGCCTTCAGGCTTCATTTGAAAATTAAATGGCTGCTTCTGAAGACCAGTAGTAAAGTGTGGGATTCCTTTTTTGGGAAAATAGACTAAATGTAAGAAAATCTATACCTAAGGAATGAAACCTGAGTTGTAGAGTATTATAAATTAAGGAGAACTGAGTGTACAGGCCAACCATAAGATGTGAAATGTCAAGAACCCAAATTTCAGGCTGTTTCTGAAGTTAACTTTGATTTCATTTCTAATGAGGGCGTCTGCAACAGTAGCAGGGGTTTGATCTTGCATCGTTATCTTTGTTAAGCTGTCAGCAGAACAATTCTGATTCATTGCTTATAAGAAACCCTCTACTTTTATTTAAAAAACAAATCTGAGCTCAGATTGCTCACAAACAAGTTCTAACCCACTGAAGAATTGTACTGTGGGAGCGTGTGATAGAAGGACGGTAGGAACACTTGCACTTCTAGTGTTCCATCTTGTTCCTTGAGCCTATGTCAGTCCACAGGAGCCTAGTGGAATACAGGCAATATGAGACTCAGAAAATGATCATTTCTGAGCTGGGGTTTTCCTTCCAAGAGGTGTCTGTACTCCAGAGATGATCTTGCAGTTCACAATTGATGTATTACTTTGGAAATGCATTTTAACGGATGATTGAATCTAAGAACAACAGAGAAGAGATAAGGGGAGATAAAAGGAGCACAATAACTGAAAACATTGGGTTTTAAACTTTCTACATTTGATCTGCTATTGAGCAAAATGGTCTAATGAAAACTGTTCTTGGAGGATGGTTACATTTGGGTGACATTTGCTGCTTGTTTAGCATAAATCTCTCAAGTATCTGTTGTAGAAATGGTAGGGAAAGTCATTCCAGAGCTGAAAGCTTTTGTTTTATCTGGAAATTGTGGCAAACTGAAGCAATCTGTTGTTAACTTGGCTTAAAGAAAACACAGTAGGAGGTAAAATAAGTTGTTGCTTGTTTGTGGTTTATTTCTGCAGCCACTGGAAAATAATAGTATGTGTGACATTAAATTGTCGTGGGAAAAGTGAAAGTGTTTGTTTGAATGTTCTCGCTTTCTTCCTATTGTGTGAAACTTTAACACTTTATTTTCATTATGGTAACAGAATTCCTGAATGCTTTGAGAGTACTTGCTCTTCTACAGGTGTTAAGGACTGGTTTCTTTGTAGTACTTTTAATTGTATTAAGTATAGGATACAGTTAATCTTACTTAAAGCCATGTCTTGCAGTCCAATTAACAAAGCATCTTCTATGGTAGCATTTCATAGCAAATTAATGTAATCAAAATTTTAATGAAATGAGTTGCTTGAGGCCAGGGTTAGTTGTCTGATCTGGTTAGAGGAAGAGGCCAGGGTGATTGTCTTCATTATAGTACGGAATTAATGTTTTGGGAGGTTTTACTTCTTGATTTGTCCTCCTCTTCATTGCAAGTGCCATGGTTGGTTTAATACTTATAAAAGCAAATGAAATTTTGGTTGATACCACTTTTTTCGTAAGTGACTGCCTTGAAAGTCTCCTTTATATAAGACTGCTGCTGTGCTGGCCTCTGGCTTTCTGTTCTAGTTGTTAGATACACTGTGCTAAAACATGTTTCTTTTTTCAGGAAAAGGAACCTCTCAGGGTTATACCACTTAAGGAGGTCCATAAAGTTCAGGAGTGCAAGCAGAGGTGAGGAGGGAAGCACTGATGTTGTTATATGGGATGGAATTCTCTGCTTGGTCATGGCCAGGCTGCTCCTTGGAGAACTATTCAATAACTTCACTTGATGTGTGCATGTGGGGTGTTCTTTCTTTATGGGACAGCACATTGGTTTGTGCATAAAATGGGTTTTGAGGGTTCTGTATTAATGTCTCTTTCAAACTTGCAAATTTGGACAAGGGCAGAACGAGGGAATATCATGGAACCAAGAGTTAGAGATATGTGGGTGCTGTCTGATCTGAGGCAGCAATTTCAGGAGTCTATTCTGTTTACATAATCTCAAAACCTTTAGAGGACATTAACTCATGTTAGATGGATGAATCTGGCTGAGAACACTCTTCACCCTGCTGTTTCCCTCCTACCAAATGGCAATATACTAAAGAATAATTGCTTTTGTAGCACTTGAGAGATGCTGATTTTTTTGTTATTTCTCTAGCAGGCTGCTTACAGAAATTTGACTAAAATGATACATATTTTTAAACTTAACATATGATTTAGAATGTTCCAATTAAAAATGTATGATAAATATTTTTAGGCTTAACATTATATGATTTTAAATGTTCCTATTAAAAATAGATGTAGTAGCACATGTGCCACTGGTAAACTAAAGAGTCTTAGGGCTAAAATTAGTAAAAAACAATAGTAGAGTGATAAAGAAATGCAAAAGTCAGATAGCAAATGCTCTGATTCTCTGCCAGTTCCAGAGTCTTGTTAAAATACAGTGGGAAAGTTGTACTTGCTTTTGAAGTATTTTTGTATTTCATTTGCAGTGATATAATGATGAGAGACAATCTCTTTGAAATTGTAACAACTTCTCGAACCTTTTATGTGCAGGTAATTTCTTTTTTTAAGCTTCAGGCAAACCCGAGAGGCTGCCAGAGTTAAATACACTTTAAAAGTGAAACAGCAGCACTTCTTCACTTTGACCTTGCCATGATTTTCAGGGGGAATGTGATCTTCAGGATATTTTATTTACTGCTTTATAGAGCTGTATACGTTTAATAGTAAATTCAGAGTAAGACCTTAAGAAATGTCTGGGTTCAGAAATAAAGTCCCCCTGGGTTTCAGCAGCGCACTGGCCAGCAGGCTTTGGGCTGTGGTGCTGCTGCAGGTGGTGGGCCAGTGGGCAGGCTGAGGGCTGCTGTTGACCACGGTGTTGTTGTTGGCTGCAGGCAGACAGCCCCGAGGACATGCACAGCTGGATAAAGGCCATTTCTGGGGCCATCGTAGCACAGCGGGGACCGGGCAGATCGGCGGCTTCCGTACGTCACCCTCGCCTCAGAGGAGATGCCACTAGCTCGTGGTCACTTGTCCCATTCAGTCCTGGCTTTTCCCTTTTGCCTTTCCTCTCTCCTGTCCTGTAGTAACGTGGCGTCTTTGCATGAACTTTCAACCAGGCTGGTGTCAAATACTTTGTGTTTTTAATGGAGCACTTCTTTTAGTCCTACCTGTGACTTCCTGTGCGTCGTTTGTCTTGAGCACGTAGATAATGCAGTGCTAACCTAGAGAAGTCCAGTATGATCTGTCACTATTACTAGCTTGGGAGTTAAATTAAAACTTTCTAATTCCTGTGAGGTGTTTCTGCTAATTGCTGTGTTTTGCAACAATATCCTAATTTCTTTGTAACGACTCTCACTGCTAAATTGTCATTCTCTGTTGCTGATAGTTTATTGTATGTGCAGATACAGATGAAAATTTAAGCTAAGAGGTCTGTGCTCACATGAATTAGTTCCTGCTGTTGGAAATGCAGTGGGAACAGCATCTTGCAGTACTGAACTGGGGCACTGTGACAAGTGTTAATGTCTCTGAAGCCACGTGGTTGCCAGCATTTCATACCTACTAGCATTTGAACTGCAGTAGTTGTTTAGCACAAAGGTCATTAACTTGTGGAAAGTAGTGGGAGTTACTCTGGTGTCACAGTGTCTCCAAATATGTCCAGATGTAGCACCAGGAATACTTCACAGTTCAGGTATTGCATGCTGTGTTTTTCATTTTCTGTCTCTGGGATGTTTTGTAATAAACTGAATATATCATTACCCCCATAATCTGAAATCTAATAATTCAAACCTGGCTTTTGACTACAAATTGGCATCGATACCATGTTTGTGGTAACTCAGCCTAAGCTCTCAGCCAATTTTTGGTAGCTGCTTCATGCTTTTAAATAAAACATCCTGTTATAAATTTTCTCTTTGTGGGGGCAATGAAAACACGCAGGTAACTTTTCTTTCTGTATGCTTTTTTCCCTTTTTTTTTTTTTTTTTTTTTTTTGTGTGGGTTNTTTCTTTTTTCCCTTTTTTTTTTTTTTTTTTTTTTTGGTGTGGGGCTAACTGAGCAGTGTAGCTATGACTGTCTGCATCACTTCCTGTTCCCTCTGTTGTCCTCTCTCCCAAGTCCAGGTGACTCTAATCTTAGCTTTGCACTGTGTTCCAGATGCGGCAGGCCAGAAGGCTGTCGAATCCTTGTATACAGAGGTATACATCAAGAACTGGTGAATGCAGCACGTATGTGGGCTCTCATGGAAACTCGCCTTCTTAACAGAGGGCTAGGACTAGACACTAATTCGCACTATAAAACAAACTAAAACATAATGCTACCTGTTGTCGTTACCATTACTGAAAACTAACTCATCAATAATATCGTTCACTCACAGGTTTGCACTGTTTTTTCTTGCTTTTAGAATGATTGGAAATGAAAAACACCAAAACCGCTGCTTACACGTCAAAGCACAGTAAATAGCTAAACATAAGTGATGTGATGTCACCTTGATAGGAAAGTACTAAAGCTAATTTGCATGAGAGTTCATATTTCCATTTTACTTTACATTTCTTTTGAAACTGCGCAAAAGCAAGATTAAATTGAAGCTGCCCACAAGCTAATACAGATGAGTGCACACAGAACATGCACGCTGTAACTCTAGGATTTGGAAGGGCCTGTAGTAGCCTGATTTGCATGGCTTACGAGCTCTCTGCATGAAATGATTAGTTCAAACATAGAAGCATTATATAATAATTTGTAATCAATACGCTGTTCAAAGCGGGGCACCTTAGGAGTAGTGCAGCTGCACAGTCTCTTAACTCTGAAGCTACAGCCAGTGTGGGTAGTAAAATCTGAGTATCCTTCAGGGCAGCTTAGCAAAAATTCAGAGATCTTGTCCTAGTATCCCTTTTGTCCTATTTGGTGAAGTACAATTATTAATAATAAGAAGAACAGGAAGTAAATCAATGAATCCTGAGTTCTGCTAAAGCAAACTTCTTTCCTTAAGTGGAGTATTGAGTCGGGTATGAACTAAGGCAATGTAAATGATGTGAAATATTAAGTGAAATTCAACCCCAAACTTAAGAAAAAAAAAAAAAGTTGCACAGGTTCATCCAATAACATTAAGCTCGTTTATAAAAAGAAATATGGTAGTACTTGGCAGAATCCATTTTGATTAAATTTATTAATTCATATGTCATGAGAATATCATAACATTTTAAAAGAAACTTGAAAAAATACTGTGGAAAAGAATAAGTATTTAATTTGGGATGGATATTTGCATCTTGGACACACATCTGTGATGGGTTTTGGGGGTTTTTTTTGGCTAACAAATGTGCTTGAGAAATGCCTTGATTTGTGTGTGCACATGGGCTGGCAGACTCCTTTAGTTCCTGGACTAACACTGGTGATGGCAGAACTGGCAGCAGCTGCAGCTCCTAATGCACACAGAGTTCAGTGCAACATCACACAGCATTTGGATCAGAGCATTCCAAACCCAGCACTGCTCAGGGATTTGAGACGTCCTGACAGAGCTGATGGATGCAGTGCAGAACCCAAGGAACTTCTTGTTCCTGTTCAGGAAGTCAGGCTATCCCAGGACATCCAAATGGCATTCCATGCCTGTGCTTCAGACAGCTAAATCATTCCTGGGTAGTCTGGGGACTTGCTTCTGTGGAAGATTATTTTGATAGTTATGTGAAGGTCAGCAGAGCAATGATAATAAACACAAAACAATAACTTGAATTGAAGGAGTATCTTAAGTATCAGTTTCTTTTCTAGGTAATTAACTTTGGAAATTTTTATATAGTCTTGATAGATTAAAATTTTTGTTTGGTCCTTGGGAGAAATTGGAGAGATTTGGTATCCCAAGAAGAGGGAACAGTAAAATGTGCATTACTTCAGGATTCAGTGTACAAGTGCTTGATTTATACGAATAGGTCTGAATACACTTTTTCTTTTGAAAAGATGTGACTTTCCAGTGGCCTTTAAAGTGTGCACTTTCAAGAGGTTATTTACCATCTTAGTAAAATGAGGACCCTCGATTTGCTGGGCTATATTATAAAGTCTACAGAGCTGCTGTGCTTGATTTAAGAATTTAATTTCATTAAATGCAGCAGCAGATGCTGCTGTCACATCCTGCTGTGAGCTCACACTCAGTAAAGCAGTGCCTCAAGAAAGCACCTGCCTCCTGCTGCCGTGGCTGATGCTTCGCTTCGTGTATTTTCTGTCTCGGTATTTTTATTTTTTTGTGAGTGTGAAATCTCGAACTGCATCTCTCCAGCGTGACATCAGCGACTCCACCTGACACATTCCCTTCTTTTTCCAGGAGCATCCCGAGTCTTCTTCCGAACCCGGCCATGCTGTCCGTCCTGCCGGCCCAGCCGCAGCCAGCCCACATTCCGCAGCCCCTCACGGCAGCCCTCTGGTCCCAGCCCCTCACCCCAAACCCCCTGCCTTGGAGAAGCGAGGATTTCACGAGTCTTTTACCAAGGCCAAGCCAAGGAGCTACAAGATCCAGGCTGTCGCTCCAAGAGAATCAACTTCCAAAGTGACTGAGCGGGGCCCCTGGGAACCCCGGAGCAAAAATGGCACTCAGGAACAGGATCCTGGCCTTGTGGATCTGGATGATGCAAGCCTTCCAGTTAGTGATGTGTAGGGATGGAAGCGTTTGGAGAATGATCCATTTGTTCGGTCCTTTAATTTCCTTGCTCGGACTTCGAACCAAAGAAAATTCCAGGAAATGAGAACAAAAGCAAAACAAAAAACCAACCGGAGCACTGCTGTTATATATATATATGTGTGTGTGTTCCTGTGCACACATGGGTATATATAATGTGTGTGTGTGTGTTGCCTTTCAGCTGAGGGTCGGAGATGGACCTTAGGCATTTTCTCAAAGCCTGATAGTAAATCGCTTACCAGGGAGGGGCCAAACTGCACAGTTTAGGAAAAAAAACCCAACCCAAAATGCATTAAAAAAGATAAAAGTACTTCTGCAAGTAAGCAAGGTACCAGCAACTTCTAATTCCTAATCTGGCAGAGTTACTAAATTTGCAACTAATGCTCTATTTTGGAGAACTTGTTGCCAACAAATGTGATTATTTAATTTCATCTTAAACTATAGTAAGATTTTAGGCTTATATGAATTTTTTCTCTCCGTGACTTTCAGATACCAGGAAATGCACAAAATGTTTCTTCTGTTCTTTAGGATCAATGGTGTCAACTGATTTGTTATCAGAACAGGAATTCTGAACTCCCTTGGAATTCTATTTATGGTGCTGTAAAATTTCCACTAAAATAATATTTTGAATAGTCAGCCTATTTTTGATGCACTCCTAAAGGTGGGTTATAACTTTTTGCACATTTGGATTTCCATGGACTGCATGTAGTGGTGTTTTGGAGGGGGGAGAAGAGAATTTGGACTTTGGAATCTGGACACTTTAGATCTTTTTAACTAAGTAGGGTTTTTCGTTGTGTTACATTAGGCTTTGCAGCAATTACGTTTTCTTAAATGTTTAAATGTATTGTTTGGTTACTGTTTTGAGAATGATTTCCTTCCGAGTGCTTTGTGAACAGTTCTTGTTTCTGTATTGATCAGTGGAAGAGCTCCTTTAGTTGTGTTGTTATTGGTACTGAACTGTTCCTAGTCCTGCAATCGTGGCCTATAACTTTTGGTGCACTAAGAATCTGAAGTGCCTGTGTTTTCTCTCACATTGTTGAAACACCTTTGGGTTAGTGATGTACACAGACCATTCTTACTGGGTTTGAGTGTTGGCTTGGAGTTGCTCTGGATAGCATAGAAACTGCTCTTTAAAACAAGATTTGTGCCAGGGGTACCAGTGTTCTGGTGTTGCACCCACTGCTGTGCAATATGTGTCCTTAAAAAATGAGTATTTGTTGTTTGTGTACATTGTGTTATGGGGCATCAGTGATGCCAGCGAGGAGAACCTTTACATTTCAAGTGTTGGATTAGATGGTGTGTACTTTTCATCATTTTAGGAAAAAAAAAAAGTTTGCTTTAACCCCAGCCCCACAAATATCTCATGCTGCTGCTTACTGTGATCCCAATTGTCCAGCTTGGTGAGACTTTCTTTGTCTCCTGGAACCTAAGATACATATCAGGCAAGTCCATCTTCTCTCCAACTTCCAGACTGACTTCCTGCTTGAGAGATATGGATGGCTTTACCACAGCAATTTGTTGATCCCAGGACAGAATAATTGGTGTCATAAAAGTATGGCATATAATTGATTTCAAAACCTTAAATAATATCAGCACCTTCTTTTGGTTTTGGTTTATTTTTTTTAATCCATAAGCTAACTAACCACTGTCTTAAGGCAGTGGTGTCTGTAAATTACTGGTTTTGTTTGACTTTAGATATATGTGAAAACTAGCACAGAATTGGAAATTACTGTAAATGTCTGTACTAGTATTGTAGGTTTTAATTTCTATAAAAATAAACCATTAGCTCTTTGAAAGCTTATTTTTTCACAAGTACATTCTGTGTGGAAGACACTTTGCATTGTAATATTTTTACTGTAGTCTAACATCTGAAATCACTTGCTCTGGTACAGCTTTCACACTGCATGGTCATTTTATTATATTTTAATATTGGCAATTTTACACATTGGGTGGAGGTAAAGCAGCTCCATTGTGGGACTTAGAAAAAGAGGGAAAAAGAGAAAAACGAAAAAAGAAATGAACTACTGCTGTAGTTCAGTAGCATAGGGAATTATTTGTGGTTGGTCACTGTCAGGGTCTCCTATTTATCAGTACTTTTATAAATCTATGAAAATTGTTAAATTATTTTAGAAACAGTGCTGTAAATATGTCACATTTAAATTGTCAATAAATCAGTTTGGGTAACTTAAAATAACATCTGGTTGAGTTTCTTTGCACCATGACAAGTATTTGATCAGAGCACTATATTCTTTTTTGGTGTGTAAGAGATCAGATTCTCCTTTATCCAGGCATAGCATCTCTAATTCTTCAAATCTAATCAGCTTGTGTAGCCTAAGAATGAAATTGAACAGACTGAGCTGATTTTCTTGTGCTGTTCTCAGTTTCTTCTGTGGAAGTTCTACGTGTTGTGCAAGGGATATTGATAAAAAAACATTCCAGGGGAAGAAAATGTAACATGGATTTTTCTGTCTTTATACTGATGGATCAGAAGGGTTCTCTCCCGAGATGCTTTCCTGAAATACAGGCTGGACACAATTACCCAGATTCCACTGCCACCAGCTGGCTGTGCACTCTGCCCCTTCACTGAAGAGGAAATCAAATTATTCTGTACGGCTGCAGATTTAAACCCACGGTGTTAAAATATTTGCAGAAAATGGAACTGCTGACTGCAGTGCACATTCCTGGAGACAGCAGCTGAGGGGTGATGCTACACGATACAGTTTCATGATGTGGAATATTCCTTAGCCTCATGGAATATCAGGTTGTCAGCACCACCTAGGGGTCACACTCCAGCTTTAAAAATTAGTCGAGTCTAGTACTAATTTGCTTTTAAAGTGTATTTCATGCTTAAAAATTGATCTAGAGATTCCAGTTGTTAAGTCACTGGACTGTTCCACGTTGGTTGGTTGTTTTGGTTTTTTTGTTGTTTTGGTTTTTGGGACAGGCTGGTTTGTTTTTTAAAAAAAAAATTTAAATTTTTGCTCTTTTTTAAGCTAGTTTTTTTTAGGCTTTATAGTAAGTATTATAATGGATGGAGAAATTACAGAGTGCACCTAATATGTACACTCGGAAGGTGTGGAACAGAAATATTACTGTCATTTTAACAGTTCCATTTTAAACAGAGGAGAGAGAGAGAAGAAATTAAAGAAGGGGAAATACTGGATTGGGAATTTTAAAAGTTGAAATCAAAGCAGTGAATAGCACCCTCTGTGCTATGTGTAGTTTTACCTTTTAGGTTTCATGTAATGTCTTAATAATCATCTGAACTTTTGTAGAGCAGCCTACAAATTATTTGATGCTCCAAACCAGTGAGCTGCTAAAACCCTTCTGAGGTGAAGTGAAATACTGAAGGCAGCTCTCTGGAAAACTTAGACCCCAATCCTGCCCTGTTGAGTTCTGTCTGCCTGGATTTTTCACTTGAGATTTTCGGTGCGACCTCTGAGGAAGAGAAACTGGGACTCGTTAGTGAAGGCACCACGGATGGCAGTAGTAGTTGCTGAACGCTGCGCTTCAAAGTGTCGCTTTTGACACTGTAATTAGGGATTTGCGTTTCAAACGAGTGGAATTTTGCCTATCAGGATGCGCGGTTGGACGCATCTTGCAAGAATGTAAACCGCTCTGTCGCACTGCGTTCTCCTGAGGGGCACTCGGGACACCTGTGTCGCCTCTGTCCTCCACAGAGCGGTGGCAGCTGCGAGCTGCCGGGGCAGCGGGGTTGTTTTCCCGGGAATTACGAGGTTCCAGCGCTTGTTTCGCAGGCTGCGGGGCGCTGCGTGCGCTCCTGCTGGTAGGTTTGCCCTCCGCAGGAAGGAAATGCCATCTGACCACAAAGACGTCCTCGGTGCGGATTAGCAATTGTTTCTTGGGGCAGCTCGCTTGGCTTCGCGTCAGGCTTTACAAAAAGACACCCTGATGGTTCGTTTAGTTTGTAAATTATGCCAGCAGTTAATGCCTGTCAAGTACCAGGGCTAGATTATATCAGGGAAAGAAGGTGGAGTTTTAAATTCCCTGGTTTGAAGCCATTCTCTTGCAAAGCGGTGGCGTTTTTTTTTTTCCTGTATGTAGCAGTGAATCTAGTTTTTTAAAAGGTTTGGTTTTTCAAGTTTTTGTAAGATTTTTCTTGTTATGTTAAAGTCCCGTCACGTTATGCGGATGTCCTGGGGTTTTGGAAGGTGGGAGTAGGGATGTTACACTTTTCCCCCAGAAAATCTGAGAGGAAGCCATTAAGGCATGAAGCGAACAGACAGAATAAAGCTAGAAAAGCTTTCTGCCTTAAAGTCCAAGATTTTGGAGTTCGCTCAGACCACCAGCATTCCAAGCCTTCCCAAACCTCCTTCATCCGCTTTTCTGGCCGGGACCCTTCTAGACTCAGACTTTACCCTTCTATTCTCTGGCCAAGGGTGCCCTTTTTTCGACCTTTACTCGCTTCCCCCCTTTCCGCGTGTGCCCCGGCGCTCCAGGGTCTGGTTGCAGGGCAGGGCGGGGTGGCACAGCGCCTCTGCACGGCACAGCATCCCTGCATCCCTGACGGCAGCTCTGGGAGAATTTCTAGCGTGTGATCTCTAGGTGGAGCCTCCTATCGCCCCGTTCCTTTTGAAAGTAGGAGATGAGATATTTTACCACTGAGACTCTGGAGTCGTGTTTTTCAGACCACGTTTTTGACCTTTCTGGTGGTGTCTGCTGGCTTGGGGAACTGTTCTGCATCAGGTGGAAGAGAAATAAAAATTGCTTAGACCTCTCAGGTCTAAGAGGCACTGCACACCCAGCACTGCACTTGACACAGATCAGACAGACATTTAACAAATCTATTTTTCAGTGAGCTAATTTATTAACCTCCCCAAAGACTTAGCTCAGTTATTCTGGAAAGCAAGACGTTTATATTCAAGTTTTGTGTACCTACATGACAGTTGCAAAATTAGTATCATAAAATGTTATATTTTTAATATTCAATAGAAGATTTGCATTCTTACCAAAAAGAGTTTGAAGCTGATAGTGCTGGCTGGTGTGTTAAAAAAACAGTTGTACACCTTTGCTCTCTAGAACAACCACTATCAAAGGTAAAGATAAAAAGAGACACAACCATCCATGGAGACAGGATGACACAACCTGGAGCTTTCCCACTTCATGTAATTTTTTCCTGCCTGTGGAGATAAGGCTCCAGTAGCTTCAGGCAGTAAATCATCTGCCCACAGCAATGTGAGAGGAGAGCAGAGAGCCTTTCTGGACTGGGGAGGATGAAACCCCACAATAATTCACTTATCTTTGAATATTTTGTTCCTGCATCCAAATAGGAGTTTGAGATCTTTCCTGAACCTGTTTTTTTTCCGTTTGTTTTTTTCTGGTTGATGTTTGTTTTGTTTTGTTTGTTCTTTAAATTTTTTAATAGGTGGGGTTTTTTTTTTTAGTTTTTTAGGGTTTTTTTTTCCTGTTTGTTTGTTTGTTTGGTGGGGGTCGTTGTTTGCTTGTTGCTCAAAGCTCATCTTTCCTTAAAGACTTCTCTTTATTTAAAAACCCAAACCAAACAAAAGAACCCCAAGCTTATAAAACTCCAAAGCCTATTAAAAGTAGTCGATAAGCAATGGATAATTATTTACTTGGAAACATTCTGCCATGATATCTAGCCATACATATATATATATAGATACATATCCCATATATATATATGTGGGGGTATCTATATAAATGTATGTGTATATACATACATTTAAAAGATTTTTAACTTGTAAATATTTTCGAGCTTTTTCTGAGACTTGTTAACACAAATTATTTTAATCATGTAAGACAATTTTCTGTGACTTGTTCAATTTTACTGCTTGGGGCACTTCTGTAATCAGGTGATTTTCCTGAAATCTCTTTTCTTGCAGAGCCTAGAAGTTATTGGAAAACTGCAGATGCAAAGAGTTCACACTGGAACTGTACGTGGGAGCACTGGAATATACGAGGTTTCCAAGCTTCAGATACTGACCAGCAGTTTGGTAAGTTTTGCACACAGTTTGATAACTTTTTGTGGTGTTCCCTGGAACAATTTCAATTCGGGTGCTTGGGATGCTGCTTCCACCCGCTCAAGTGGCTCATTGTTAAACTTTTCCTAGGAGAAAATATTTTGAATTGTTTTGTATTATTGTAGTTGCTGATGAGTTCAGCTCCTTGGTCGCAGCTCATCTAACAGTTAACAGCATTTCCTCTTGCCTATAATGGGTTGTAAAGTTCATTACCTGCTTGGCTATCGGCGCCTGATAAAGGTACACTTAATTATAGATTGGGAATCGGTTCAAAAGTTTAATCGGCTTGTAATTAAAAAAAAAAAAAATTGGCTTTGCTTAGTTTCCAGCTCTGTTAAACCGTTCCCCCTCAGCTTTGGCAGGGATGCCCTGTCCCTCGGAGGGCACTTGGTTGTAATTAAACCTCCTTTCAGAGCGCCTTGTACGTGCCCAAAGAGCAGATGGCAGAGAGGCCGCTGTCCATAGGTTCTGGCCTGTGCCCAGCTGACGGATAAATGGGATCAGCCTGCCTGGGGGATGCTGCAAAACGACCTTTTTTGTTGGTTTTTTGGTTGTTATTTTTTTTTCCTCCTATTATTGTTTCGGTTGATTAACCTTCTGCTAATTGCTGGTATCCACCTCGCCCTGCGGCTCTGAGCATCTCGGGTGAAGCGCGGGGCCGAGCAGAAGGCTCGGCAGCATCCTTCCTCCCATCCCTCGGGTACCGGCCAGCTCCTCCCGTGCCCTTCCCGAGCCGGCAATCCCACGGGAATACCGGCCATTCCCGGGGGAATGCCTGATATTCAGACATTTACATACAATGGATGTATCGCTTCCCTCCTTCCACCTCGGGACCGGCTCCGCGCTCCCCCCATCCCCTTATCAGCTGGAAACCTTATCGGCGCTTACTTTGGGTTGTTTTCCCGTAATTCCTGAGGCGGGGAAGCGTTCGCACCCCCCCTTCCCCTGTTTGCCGGAGCGCGTTATCAGCCTTTCCCCCGACCTTGATCGCGATTTCGGTGCTTTCACCGACGAGTTTCCCCGCAGCGCCGGACCTCGGGCGGGGAGGGGTTGGCCCTGTGGGGGGCTGTCTCTGTCCCGGGGGAGCTGTCTCTGTCCCGGGGGCGGTGTGGGGGTGTCCCGGCCCGGGGGGGCCGTGCCCGCGCTCCCGCCC
>WAAG01060262.1:33351-72512 GCA_013390105.1 Tichodroma muraria | reverse complement strand
AAAAAAAAAAAAAATCAATTTCTTGCAAAGTGGCTGACTTGCTGTTATGAAATGCACCAGGCAAAACTGCATCCAAGTGTCTCAGTGTAATTATCTGGCAGGAGAAAAGGACCTCTGCGGTCAATAAGCCATTTGTCATTAACCGAGTCCTTCTGAAACAGCGTGAGTGAGCTCAGTGCAGCAGGGGATGGGAAGGAGATGGACCTGCCTGCATTCCTGCGCCTGATAGCGCTAACGGGCTGGCAGCGCTGAGCCTGGGGCAGGGAGAGAAACTCAGCCGGGGAATCTGTGAAGGTTGGGAACTCGGCCAGATACTTATCAAGAGGGAAGTTGATACTGTTGTTATGAACAAGGCTTTCAGCTGTTTCCCCGAAGATAATAACAGGCACATGGTGGTGTTTTTATTGTTATTATTTGTGTGCTGAAGAAGTGTTGGGAGACTTCCGCAGGTTACTTGGCACGTGCCAAGTCTATTAAAAATGACCCAGGAGGACCAGGTTTTTAAGGGTCTGAGTGCAGAAATGAGCATTCCAGTGCTGCTAAATTTCATCTCCCTCAGTTGCTGTTTGGGTGGTCTGAACATCATTCTTTTCCAACTTTTCCTCAGTCTATTTTGCAGCAGCAGGAGAAGGGAGGCAGGGAGGGAGGGAGAGAAGAGGCAGCTGAAGGCAGTGGAAATAAATAGCAACGTCTTTCCAGAAGAGAACCAATTCCCAAGTGTGGGATTAAAAATCCTTTCCAAAGCCAAGTACTCTGAGAGGAGGCAACTGTAAGAAGTGGTTTGTCAGAAGAAGCTCACCTTTTCCCCTGTCCACATCTAGATTTCCTTCCCGGGGTGCAGGCAGTAATTTTGCAGTCTCCAGACTTCAAACAGTCAAGTCAGTAAATACAGATTTGGAACGAGGAAAGATTCAATCCTTTCATCTTCTGGGCTCTGAAATTTAAAGGTACCTGTGGACTGGGCAGGAATACTTGAGGCCATGAGTAAGCAGCCAGGAGTGTTGTTAAGCAGAGTTTGGATGTGAGGGAGACAGCTCTCAGGCTCTGCCATCCAAGAAATAGGAGAAGCTGGAAAATATTTTTCAAATGTGAATTTACGTGTGCTTGGAGTGAAAGAAAGCAACGTCAGAAATAGAAACTGGGGTACCTGGAACTTAAATTGTGCTGTAAATACAGCCATTCCTCACTCCCAGAAGCTGCTGGGGCCTCTAGGATCTCTGGCTGGACTTGGCAGTGAGTCCCCCTGCCTTTGTAATTGGGCCCAAGTGAATGCCTGACATTATTTTGGAGGCTGTGTTCAGGATGTAGAACGAAAGACTTGATTTTGCCTTCTGGATGCAGGTCACTGTGATTCCCAGACTGGTTATCCTGCTTCGGAGAGAAGAATATAACTAAAAAATGAGCCTCCACTCCCTTATATCAAAGAGCTATGAAACAATTGGGTTTATGCTATGGATGTTCACCTTACATCTGTAGGTAACAGGAGAGTTATAATATCTTAAGGCTGTGAAACATGACACAGGTGACAAGTTATTTTAAAGCTTAGTGAACTGAGAAGATCTTTGCTACCATGTTTTAGCAACTGGAGATGAATTATGCAGGCAGGCAGAACAGCTCTTGAATTTCTGGGTTAATATCAGGCACCCTGGTGCACTGATAAAGTGAAGCACAAGGTTGGAGGTCAGCAGGGTTGTGCAATTTGTCATGATTGCTCTGCCAGGAGCTTGTTTCTGGAGGAAGAAAGTGGAAAAACAAAGCAAATACGTGTTTCATGTGTGAGCAGATGCATTTTCCTCTGCCTTTCCTGCAGGCTGGTTCCTGGCCCTGTCACTGCAGTGAGCAGTGGCGTGGCAGTGCCATTAAAACTCTGTGTGGTATTGGTCTTGTCTCTGTTGTTTTTTCCCATCAGGGTTTCTGTCTTTCCATCTCCTCACTCTTGTAAAGCCTTTTTTTGGTGAGCCATGGGAGAGGGATGTGCAGTGAATAGTTCCTACATCCCCTTTTGCAGAACTGCTGCTAGAAATCCCAGTGAGACAGAGCTATGGTGCTTAAAATGTTTCTGGTAGCACTTGGATCTGCACATATCTTTGTTGCCAGACAACTGATGGATAAAATAATGCTTATTAAATCTGGTAGCCATGCACAGAAGTTACCCAATGGTCAAAAATTCGAAATATTTTCTGCAGCAAAAGGTAACGTTAGGAGGAGCTCTCAATATTTTTCCAGAGACCACTGTCATTGCCCCATTTCACAGACAGTGAATCTAGTGCAGGGGAAGATAAAGAGCTTTGCTCAAGGTCAGCCAGCAGCAGAGCTGAGAGCAAACTGAGCTTTCATGAGTCCCTGCTCAGTTTTCTGCCCCTTGCCAGCATTGCTGCTCCATTTTCCATTACTTTTCTTTTCCATTACTCTATTTCTCAAGCTTTCAGGCTGCAGTTTTGGCTTTGCCCTGCTAACAGCATCGATGATCTGTCGATCTGCATCCGCAGAAAATCCTCTTGGAGGAGGGAAGGAGAGGGTGGACCAAGCACTAGGAAGAAAGAGAAACCCAAACAAGTCTCTGCCCTCCCACCATCCCACCCCCAAAATAAACACAGCCCCCCAGGAATCTCATGCTTCAACATTTGTGATGGTAAAGGGATGATTCACTCCTTTTTCCAGTACAGCACAGGCGCTGTTTGGAATGTCTGCCCTTTCTCTATCTCTGTGTAGACCTCAATCTATGAAGGTAAAGCTTGGCTAACCCTCATTTTCTTTTGTATTCAGACACTAAAACTGGGCAAGCAGAAGCCACTTATAAATATGTGAAATACTTGTATGGTCCATAAAGCAGGATGGGTGGGTAGATAAGAATATCAATGTTTAAATAACTACTGTTGATGGGGGAGCAGTGAGTATAATAATTAGAAATCTAAATATCTTTGAAAAATGCATATTTGAGAGAGTGAGATTGACACCTGCTGTCCTTTAAACCTTTCATGAGGAACTACAGGAGCAGCAGGGTGCTGTGTGACAGTGGCTGCCTCACCAGTGGCAGTGCCCCCCGTTATTGCAGCTCTCCGGGTAGGGTGGAGAAGGAACATCCACATTACTCCAGGTTCATTTCCCAGCCACTCACTGATTTCTTATGTCTACATTAAAACAAATCTGGGTGGTCTTGGAGTGATTCTTGAGACAGATGTAGAAAATGCTGCCAAAGGCTGACAGACTTTTCAGGCTATTGAGGCTTTTGCAATGTAGTTATGCTGGGTTCGTGTATTGTACAATTACAACACCCCAGAGTAGGAGTGGCTGTCTGTTTTATTACTGTTCTGAGGGTTTTCTATCTGTTTTTTCCTATAGATTTGATCCTTACTTGTATCAGCTCCACGTCACTCCTAAGTCCTGCCACAGCAAAGTGGTGAAATCAATGCCTTCTCCAGCTGCAGAAAAGCAGAATCTTAGGAAGCTTTTTATAGGCTTTTCCCTTAAGAGTTTGGGTTTTTTTTAAGGCTAGAGAGAAGTTTAAGAAGCATGAAAACAAGAACTTGTTTTTATTCCCTGGTGTCTTCATACCAGGGTTCCTGGAAGTTGAAGCTAAGTCTCTCTTAAGCAGGGATTTCTTCTGAAGATTCAGTGAGAAAGTTTCTCACATACTTAAAATGAGATCTTAATGGGTTTATGATTTTAAGAGGGATTCTCAACATCAGACAGCTGCTGGTTGCATGTGGGATATAGGAATTACCACATCGTTGGTACTTAATGGGCATTTTGAGGTTATGTTGCTGGTGCTCTGCCTGTAGTGAGTTGGAGCTGGGAAGTAAAGCAGGGTGATGACCCGACTTAGAAAGGACACAAACTGAGCAGGGCTGGAAAAAAAGGAGAGGAGAAATTATTCCTGAATCATCTGTTGTATTTTCAGCCTTCTGCAGAGAGGAGAATTGTCTGCTTTAACCTGTTGGCTGAAATATTCTGTTCCTCTGTCTGCAGGAAATGGGGCAGACTCTTTTCCATAACTACCTGACTTACATTTCTTAGCGTTTCCAGCTCAGACAGGGCTGCTGTTAATGATATTTTCGAGCTCAGCACTCTTTGCCCTTGTCCTGAATTGCTCTTCACCTTTATTCTGTGTGCCTGAGCATCTCCCTGCACGCTGCCTCCCCTGCTCATGCCGCTCCTGGTGCCTGTGCAGGGCATTGCCAGCACTGCTGGCACGGCCACCAGAGCTCTGTGCCTTTGTCAGAGGGCTCCTGGCTCCCAGTTAATTTGGCATCTCAGCTGAGCCCCCCTCAGCATTGTATTAACATGGCAACGCTCCTGCAGGAACGGCATGTTCCTGCTCCCAGGNCCCCTGTTTATGCACAAGCCGGGTTTCCTCCCACCTCGCCGCTGCTGTTTACAGAAGGAATTGCAGTTTCCTGTTGTTTTAGATGGAGCTGTCGCTCCTCTCTGGATTCCTGCCCTCCCTGCTGACACCCAGCTGCTTTTGAGCCTCATCAGCTCCAAAGTCTGATGGTTTTTGCTCCTTGCTGCTGTAACTGAGTCTGTTTTGCAGGGGCAGCCAGTGCACTTGGTTTATAAAGGAATTTCTGGCATTCCTGAGAGTTTTTATATACATATTTTCTTTCTCCCTGTGAGGTTCTGCAAGGGTTGCTAAAGCCTGAGATTGTTCCAATCAGATAAGAGAGGGGTTATGCCCATTTTAGAGTTAAATCTGAGACACTAAAGCACCAATTGCTTTTCACAAGTTGCATGGAGACTGAGTAACACGGCTAGGACCAAGATGCACCCATCCAGGGCATTCCATCTTTGCAAACCTTTCAATCCTGTGATCCATAGGAATTCAGCAGATGAGCTGTAACAAAGATATTCGGTATCTGCTTAATTTCCCACTTAGTCTGCCTTGTAGATAAGTGGTAGGAAAAGTTCCTGTTTGGCTAAAAATGTAAATCTGAAATTATATAGGAACTTTAGAGGAAAGCTGTGGGCATGTTCCATGAGGAAATTGCCCATTGACCATTTTGAGTGACAGGAACATCCTAAACAGCCTTGGTACTGGATGCCAAAGAGGTCTGATTCCCACTAAGAAAGAAGCTGGACTAAAGAGGTTGGACCAAAGTCCTCTGAATGCTTTGCTTTGCAGTTTCATTATCTTCAAATACTATTTGTTGTTGTTTTATAAATACACAAGAACTCTTTATGTCATTCTCTCCGTATAACTTGATAATTCTTACTATCACAGAGTGGTTTGGCTTGGAAGGGACCTTAAAGCTCCTCCAGTTCCACCCCCTGCCATGGGCAGGGACACCTTCCACTGTCCCTGGCTGCTCCGAGCCCCAGTGTCCAGCCTGGCCTTGGCCACTGCCAGGAATAGGATGTCAGATATTGGTAATGTTCTTGTGTTGCCAATATCTGCTTTTACTTATTCTTACAACTGGATTCCCAATACTTTTCCCTTTCAAACTCTTCTCAGGGCAAGCATTAATTTGTGGCCAGTGGTGAATGAGTAGAATATCAATTAAAACGTGAAACTTTTTCACCTTTATTTTGTTACTCAAACATGCTTTTGCTCTATGAGCGACCACACACTGGTCTGAAAACTGTCCTGTGTTACCATTAATTTGAGAGCTGTTCTGTTCTATGAACTTTGTGTAGATTCCCTATTTTGTTTAGCTTGGCAGCTCTTTTGGGTTTGTTTAAAATCAGTGATTAAAATGAATGAGATTCTGCATTTGGATTAGCAGGGAAAATACAAAGTCCTTGTTGAAGACTGCCAAGAAAGAATTGATCATCTAAATATTATGATGATGAAAATGGACTTTAGTTTCCCTTTGCACATGTGCGTTTATGCCAAACAGCAATTTCATTTAAAATCCTCACTTTAATTTTGCAGTGGTTCTTGCTGCAGGAAATATTTAAAGTGAAAACCAAATTGGTGCAGTTTACTGTTTGGAGAGATTTCAAGCATTTTATTCTACCATTATTTAGGGCTATGGAAATATTTTTGCTTTTAGGGATGTCACAGCAGTACAGACTTTCCTCCCAGAAATCTGTGAAGTGTCTTGAGTTTCTGCATGGATTATACAGGGGGAAAAATAACTGATGCAATAGCATCTGTGTTAACAAGGTGCTGTGGTTTAGACCTCTCAAAATTCCCTCCAATGACCTAAGAGCTGCTCTTGAGCAAATTGCCTGTGACACGTAGAATGTTGTTCCTTATTTTCTTAGTGTTTTCATTGCGTAATACCCTTTTTTTGGTGAATTACACAATTTATCCTTGAATAGGAAGTGGAATATTTAGGCTTGCAGTTGTCTGTAATTTAAAAAAAGAAAGTGTGGCAGCAGATTCCCACACTTTTTCCTTGTCTCTCTCCAGCAGGGCTTGCTGATCCCCGTGTTTTCAGTGAGCTGAGCACCTTTGCTGAAGTTTTTTGGCTCCATAGTCAGAGGTTTGAAGGCTTTTATATGGCATGAATGGAAGTTTGTACAAACACCAGCGGCTGGAGTTTTATTTGGGAGGGTGGAAGTTCTCCAAGCAAAACTTGGTTTGTGGTTTGTGTCAGTAGTCACCGGTTCTGGCAGCCCAGAGGTTTTGTGAGTGCTGGAGCTCTTTTGGTTTTGTTCTGCAGAGAATCCCAAACCCAAGCCATGCTTTCAAACCCTTGTGTGTGTCTAAAAAAGTGGCGAGTGCAGGAGGAAATAATCACTTCTTTTCAGGAGCCTGGGTAGTTTAATATCTTCAGTTACCCCATAGACTGCAGCCCTGCAGTGAGGGTGGCACAGAGACAGCTGCTGGGATGTGCCTTTTTTCCCCTTTCATCAAGTCTAAGACAAAAAATCCCATTAAATGGGATAATTACTTTGCTCCTTGCTTCAGTCAGTGGGAAGGTCGTGATGAAGGAGAGCAGAACCTCCTTTTTGATAAGGAGAAAACGTTTGAAAGCAGGATGGGGAAAAGCCCCGTGTCTGAGTGAGATGTGCCCAAAACTTTGTTTGAAGACCTGCTCTCTTCTCTATGCCAAGAGCAGGCCATCCAGAGCATCAGGCACAGCTCTCCCAGCACAAGGGGAGAGGTTACTTTGGTGAGATTTCTATCTCCAAAGCATCTCTTCAGTTTAGCTCAAAATAACCACCAAAAGCAGCATGCGAGAGCTGTGAGCATCATTGCACCGATGCCACTTTGAGTAATGACCTAACCAGAACCCAGATCTTAATTTGCTTTTTGGCTCCTCTTTATGAAACCAAATTACTTCAGTTGTTTACGGCTGGGTGTGCTTTTTTTCATGGCATGGTGCTCTGTCTTGCTCTCCTAGCAGTCTGTTTACTGATGATTAGCCCTGTTAATGCCAGTTGGCAGAGATTGGCCTTCTCATTTCAGGGTTGGCAGCCAGCACACCTTTGAAGTCCTTGAAGAATTAGTTGCCTTGGGAATTCTTCATGCTATAGGCTATTTATATTTTGGAGGGTTTTTTTGTCATTAACTGAATTCACAGCAATCATCTTTATAATGTCATTAATAAAGGTTTCTTAGCCATGCTCGTGGGCATTTTGGGCATTGTGCAATGGTTCAATAAAAACGTTACAAAACACAATAATCACAGCATATAAATAGAAAGAGGAGCAGCCTGGGAAGATTTGAACGTCAGAGCCTGAAGGTATTTAGGAACTCTAGAGCTTTATTTAAGCCCAACTCTCAATGATTTAGAAACAAATTGGAACAACAACACCCCCCCAAAAAAAAAAAAAAACCTCCCCCAAACCAAAACCAGAAACATATATTTGCTACTAAAAGGCCGTGACTTTCTGGTACAGCTGGAAAATAGATGTGTAAGAGAGAAGAGGAAAGTATACCTGGTGAAGTTCTCAGTTTCACTGCTGTCTTCTAAAGTGGCTGGAATCTGCCCTGTGTTGAGGAATGAGCATCTGCCCATATTAAATTTGTAATGTTGGTGTTTTTATGGCCATTTAGGCTTCCACGTGGTAGTTTGTGCCTAGGTTCAAATCTTAGATAAAATTTCACACAGAGGTGTTTTTTTGTAGAAAAGATCAGTGCAGCTCTCAGCTCCTCATGTGTAGCTCAGTAATCCCAAAGAGCAAGTAGCTTTTTTTGCCCTCCATTATTCTTTATCTCAGTGATAAAAGAAATTTTCAGTGTATCAATATTTCTGCTACAGCCTTCAGACTTTATGTTGATGGTAAAGACCGGTTCACAGGAATTTTTTCGTTAACGTTCATCAATGAATTCATCAAGATTAGTACTTTGTTGTTTATTTGCTTTAAAAAGGTATGTTTTCCATTTAAATGGGCAGTGGTTCAAGAGCAGTTGCAAAACTGTGTTACACAATGCAGGAATTCCTAATGCATAAGCAATAGGCAGGTGTGGCCAGCTGCTGTGAGCTTTTTGGGTCAGTATGCCATGAATTAGTATTCATTATCTAACTTTTGCAAAGTAGGAAATTCTGAACTTTTTTTTTTCACTCTGCAGTTTAGTTTGGGACTGCACTTGGGACTGCACGAGGGGGTGGATTATGGACGAAATACTGTTGCCTCTGAAATCCTGGCTTTTCTAGGCTCCAGTTCCAAGGGAAGGCAGCTCTGAGGCGAAGTATTAGTAGTCTCACCATGTACAGCCTGGGCATCCTTTTTTCTTCTTCAATAGCTAAAAGCAAAAAAGATTAAAGGCATGAAGAAAAGCTGTGCTTTGCCTGTGTAGTTTCCTCATCCGTGGAGCCTTTTTTTTTTTTTTTCTCCCAAGGGTAGGATGTGACCTTTGGATGTCTACAGCATTGCAGCTGAGATGAAATCATTTTATAAGCAGTGATCAAAAAGCATATTGATAGCTGCAACAGTGGCCTGTGGCATTTTAGCCTAGCACCACGTTAATCCCATCTGATAATCTGTCCAAGCACCTCTTTAATGCAAGTGGATAATTCCAAACTGCATTTCTTATTGTAGCAGTTTCCCAAAACTGCCCCTGTTATAATTGTCAGCTTTACAGCAATGCATGACTTGTTCGATACTGAATATTTCTAGTAGGGAATATAAAGCGTTTGGTAAATTGGTATTCCTCAATCAGCAAGCCCTTACGCCTCTGTGGGGTGAAAGCCCAAGGACAACAGCTCATCTGTAAATCAGGAAGCACTGAAAACTCCTGAGAAAAACACTGAGGTGAGGACAAAAGTTTCCTGATCGGTGTTGCAGCCTCATAAAGCAGATAAACATTTCTGAAACAGCGCAGCGGATTTTGTGGTGACTGCTGTGGCTGCTGCTTGTGACAGGCTGCATTTAAAAGCCCTTGAGATGTTTCACAGGGTATAAATAAGAAAGAAACCTGTTCTTGAGTGACAGATGGTGTTTGGGTGGAGGGCATGTGTGCTGCTTGGCATTGGGAAGTCACCTGGAACGTGTTCGCCCCTGAAGCAAGCCAGTGTCTGCTTAGTGTTAAAAGCAGTGGCATTTTGTTCCCAAATCATGATTGCCTCCAGCGTGTACTTAAATATTTGCATGGTTTTCCTCTCTGGTTTTTCCAGTAGCAAAGGGCATTCAGGGTTTTGGTATTGGAATGGTTTTATGGGATGGATAGTCCTTGGTCTCCCGCGATTCTGCAAATAAATCGTCCTCTTACACCGTCAAAGGCACTTAGAGCACCCACAAGCTGCTTATTGCTTTAATCTCTGCCTGGATTTAGAAGCCAAATGGCAAAGATGGATGGGAGCAGCACAACACATTAATACTCCTCTGAAAGTCTGTTGCAGGCTTGGCTTGTGCCTCTGTAACATGAGATGAATGCACCAGATAAAACTGAAATGAAAACAAAGGGTGCTTCTCGCCTCTGAAGGAATACAAAATAACGTTGAGGGTGTTCCCGATTTTGAAAAGGAATGTTTCTAATCTTAGGGAATGCCCCTGAACTGGTCGAGAAGGAGAAGCAGTGTCAGAATTGTGAGGTTTTCCCAGAGGTTTTTAAGATGTCCCTTGGTGCAGACAGGTTTTCTGTTGGCCACAATGGGAGATGGGTATCCAGTGGCTTTTGAAAATCCCACTGGCCCCTGCTGAATACTCAGTGGCCATGAGCTTTTGTAACAGCACTGCCCAGGAATGAAGAGCTTTGTGGTCCCATTGTGTTGTTACATCTATTTTATAGCCCTGGGGGTGGCTCAGTGACTCCAGAGCAGGGTGGGGTCCCACCCTCCATGGAGCTGATGGATCTCCCGGGGCATCGAAGGATGCCTTGAGTGTGGTTGTGTGGAGCGTGTGGAAGGTGCTCCCAGTGTAGGTGCCAGGTGGGGGCTGCTGGGTCAGGCTGTGTGGGGACACTGGTGGGAAAGGAAGCCCAACCTTGTACCCAGGTTAAACTTTCTCAGCAGCTGCTGAGGGCTTGCACTGGGGTCAGGACCTCGGTGTCCTTGGCGTTTTACAAATGCAGCAGCCTGAGACTTCAAAAACCTCCAAGAAGGCGTATTTTGGCAGAGGAACAGAGCTCGTTTGTTTCATCTGAGAAGAACCATACAGGCGAAGTAGACCATCCAGGAAAGGAGAGCAGCAATGGAGGCATCTGAGTACAAAATCCCTTTCACAAAGGGAGGGAGTGGGCGGTGCAGGCGGGGAATAAACCCTGTGCTCCTCCAGTGCCTCATCCCTGGGTACCACAGTGGGATGAACCCACGTTGCTCCATGGCCCAGTGGGGTGCAGTCCAGACCAGGAGGTTTCACGGGTCATTTTTCCTAAGGATAAAGCACTCCACCTTCGTGCAGAGAAGCAGGGAGGAAATCTAGGCTCAAAGGTCACGCTGCAGATGACTTTTAAGGAAGGGAAAGATACCCACTCAGAGCTTTTTTTAATTCAGGTGTTTTGCAATGACCCTCCTGCAGTCACTTGAAGAACTCATGACACGTCCTCTGTTTCTATTTCAGGCCAAGAACATCCGAACAGCCTGAGGCACAAATACAACTTCATTGCAGATGTGGTGGAGAAGATCGCTCCTGCTGTGGTTCACATTGAATTATTTCGCAAGTAAACAAGATGCCCAGTCTTGATTTTTTTCTCTTTTTTTAATTCTTGAAAACAGCTGCCAGCATGACAGAAATGTTGATTGACGCTATGAAATAGCAAAGAGGTTTTGAGACAATAAATATTTGTCATGATTAAGAATTCAGGATAATTTAAGAGTCATAGAAAAAAAAATTAGTTCAACTAATGGGTGTGCTTTATCTTCTTTATGAGAGTAGCAGCAGATATCTTAAAACATTACAACTCACCAAACTCCTTTTGGCTGTGTGTTATTTAGAATGGTTTATGACCTTTCAGCTTTTTTTGCAGCAATAAGTGTTTTATTTCCCTTGTCTTTTAGACTTCCTTTTTCCAAGAGGGAGGTTCCTGTTGCCAGTGGCTCGGGGTTCATTGTCTCTGAAGATGGGCTGATAGTGACCAACGCCCACGTGGTCACCAACAAGAACAGGGTGAAGGTGGAGCTGAAGAACGGGGAGACTTACGAAGCCAAAATTAAAGATGTTGATGAAAAATCAGACATTGCACTAATTAAAATAGACTCTCAGGTGAGTCGTTAAAGCAAGGCACATTTTATTCCCCTAATTTAACATCCTCCTTTCCAAAAACTGCTGCTGATTTTCAGGCTTGAAGGAAAAAACAAGTTGTTTACTAGGCTGGGTTGTTGAGAATATATGGACTAGGTGGATACACGTTTTTAAAAGCCGAGTTTGTGGGTGGCAGTGGTTAATTTTGTCACCTCTCAGTGTAATGAAAGGTACTACATAGCTCTTTTTTATGCATCCTCAAAATAAAAAACAACACCCCAGTTTGCTGGCTGGTTTGTGCACACTTTATCTGATATAACTCTGTCCCGGAGAAGAAATGAGGGTGTTTTGCTTGTGCTGCTCTGTCTTGAGTGCCTCTGTGTTGAAGTTATAAATGCCTTTCAGAGGATGCATTTGTCCCTCACTGATGCAGATACTAAAATGGAAAATATCTTGGGGAGCATCTTGAACACGGAAATTAAAGCCAGCTTGGAAGGATGCTCTTACACTGCAAGTGGTTTTCTGAGCAGCTTCCCATCTATGATCTTCCTCCATATCAAATGTTCCTCTGTCAGCGTTATTGTGCCTCCTGCCGCAGCAGAAAAGCTGTCAGGAGGTTCTGCACACGTAGCAAGCAGAATGTTGTGTGGAAATGCTGCGCAATGGAGATGCAGTGAGCTGAACGTGGCTGTTTGGGGTGCTGCTCCTGTTGGCTGCCCTCGTTTGGTCTGTCAGTTAAAGACCTCCAAGCTTAACGGGCAAGAATGCTTCATTTGAAACACATGACTCAAAAATGTGTAGATCTTGCGGCGCTGTTTTAGTTCAGGCCTATTCCCCAGCGAGGTCAGAAGTGTTTGTGCCAGAGTTCATGACTAAGCCAGATGCCTAACACAGAACTCTTGGATGACCTGGGGTATGAAGTGTTCCTGCTGCTCCCTTGCCACCTTTATAATTTCAAAATTTTTTCTTTTTTAAAAGCTTCTGAACAGCAAGCAGGCACAAAAACCACCAAACACTACCAACAATGTTTTTGCCGTGTTGGTTTTTTTTCCCTGTTTTCATGGTGTCACCTATTTTCTCATTTTTATGTTAAAATAAGCAAAAGCAGTAAGAAGCAAAGGGAAAGATCCCCAGCATGGGCACTGGCAGCATTAGGATGAGCAGGATGGGGCAGGGAGTGAAGGGCAGCTGGAAAAGGGCTTTAAAATTGGAAGTACAACGTGGTGGGGAGAGCAGACATGGTGAGGAGGAGAGGACTTGGAGCTGCAGGAAGCTGAACTTCAGAGAAGAGAGGTGGCAGTCAGAGAGGAGACACTGAACTGATGTGATGGATCAGTTTGAGGACTTAGGAAAAGAGCAGACATGGGCTTGAATGTTATTTGATACCCTAAGGAAATGGCTGCTAGTTGCCCTGGGAATCTGCTTGTGGGAAGGGAGAACCTGGCAGCAGCTTGGAAAAAAGTGCATCCAAATGAGCTTGTGGTGGAAACTCACAACAGGGCTCAGCAGGGCTGGAATTGGTCTGACCTGCCCTTGGAAGCATCTTATCAGCTGTACAACCCAGTACCTTGGGTGGTGTTCTCCTCCTGGCCTCTCCCATTGCAGCTCAGGATAATTCTGAGAAGAGTGGGGGAAAATTTAATTGGCATGGGAGACCCAGATTTCCAGCCAGTTCTGGTAACATGGCACTGGGAAATCCCAGTCCAAGGCGAGGCCTGAGGCACCTCTGTTCACAGGGCAGGTGTTGCTTTACATTTGAGAATTAAAACCAACATTTTATGTGTTCATAAAAAAAGTGAAAATGGAAACGTGGTCAGCTGAGAAATTGATTCTCAGACTGAACGTTCATGGGACATTTTTATATATCCTTTCAAGTTCAGTGTTCAAGCTTTCTTTTTTGTACTGGAATGCCTTGCAGTCATTCAGATGCATAAAAGACTTTAAAATCACAGGGGTAATAATTTGTTGAATTAGAAATGTATTTGGTGGCTAAAGAAGTCAACGGGATGGTACAAGTGACCCCTTAAAAATATGGCAGGAAAACCATCCATAAGAATTTTTCAGAATTAAGTTCGTAAATTGGAATAAATTATTTGAAGGTGGCATCAAAGATGCAGAAAGGTTTTTTCTTTTTTTTTTGTGTGGCATGTTAAGGCAGGATCTGAAGGGTGAAGAATGCTCTGTGGTTAGGAACAGAGCTGGGCTTGACATATGGGATCAGGCTGTCAGCTGGTGTTCCTAAAGCTGTTCAGATTTTGAAGCAGCCTGAATGCTATTTTCCTCTAAGGTGTGAACATCTGGTCAAAGACATTACTAAAACTAATTTGGCTTTGCTGAGTGCAATAGGAAATGAAAGAGGGTGGTAAAATCTGGGCAGCAGTAAGGATGAACTGTTCCCCTGATTAAATTCTTCTCCGTGGAAAAACATCTTGCAGTCAATGAGGAACAGAAACCTTGGAGCAGTTGTTCCAGTCCTAAAATGTGCTTGTTTTTACAGTCTATAAAAGAGAGCAACAGTGTTTCTCATGTCTGTGGCGACACAGAGCAGTTTGCTGGGGTGTTGAAAGTAGGAAGTAAGATTGGAATCAATGTGGTAGCCATGAATCCAATCTAAATATCCTTCCAAATGCAAGGAGGAGACCACATCACTGGAAAGGAACAGTGCAGTTGCAGACAATTTGGATACGAACATGCAAAATTTGTAAGACTTCCTTAGGAAAAAAAAAAAATGGATTTTGGCAGCGTAGGCAGGGACTGGTGAAATAAATAATGTCCTGTGTGGCACGTGTGATACTGCAGTGAGTGTGAAACCCATCAAAATTATTACACAACACTCCAAAGGGAGCAGATGCTTTTTTGTTGGCAGAGCTGGATTGTGGGATTCATCTCAAGGCAAATAACTACCTTGTTAAATCAGAATGTGTGATACAGCTGCTGAAAAATAAACACCAGCAGGAGCGGAGGAAATTTCAGGGTGGTTGGATGGACAATGTCAGGGTTAACAGGGGGGCAGAGTTATAAAAGAACCCAACCCAAATGGAAACTGGAAGTCCAAAGCAGTGGAAGGTGGAGGTGGCTTTTGCCTGGAGACCCTTTTCAGCCCTGGAAATCAAGCTCTGTCCATGAAGATGACGTCTGTGGTTTGGCACTGAAGGGAGGAGCATGGTGAATGGCTTTATTTTGAGGTATTTCTTCTTTCTACATGTTTAAAAGCCAGCCATAAGACACTGACTCAGAAATCACACATGGAACACATGCCAGGTCTTGAAGATTTTTGTTCTTTAGTGTGGCCAGTTCCTGGTTCTTTATCCCAGGTAGGATTTGGCATCTACGTGGTGCAGCAGCAGTGGGGTTGTGACCCATCTCTAATTTGTGGTGACATTTCAGCCCTCCAGCTGAAACCTTCAGCTTAAGGTTTCTCCTGCATCTTATTCATATAAATACTTACTTTGACACATTTAAATCAACAAGACCTTCTGCCCTCGTTCCCCTGGTGGTTTCCTGAGGCTCAGCCTCTGTATCTTTGTGGTCAGAGGGGATTTGCTTTTTTTCCCCGGTGTGTACAAACTGGAGGAGTCAGGAAAGCAAACTTCCCTGTTTATGCATCAATATTTTAATAGCCCACATTCTGAAAAAACAAACTACTTGGACACCAGATGTAAGTGGCTTTTCTAAACTGCTATTTCACTTTGAAATCTGTCGCTGGGTAATACGTTGCTTCCTCTCGAGAGCCTGAGGAAGCCAACATATTGCTTCCAGAAGCCTTCAGGACCCATAGAAATGAAATAGCTTGCAAAAAGCTTGGATCTTGACTCTTATTTATTCATCAACTTAGGCAGCAGTGGTTTCCTGCCATCTTCAGCTTCTAGTAGCCCTCATTGTGGGGACTGTGTGCTGGTCCAGCTCCCCACGCAGCAAAACACATCTCCAGGGTGGGTCTGCCAGAACCAGCATTTTTTAAATTACTACTTTTATTTTATTTAATTGTAATTTAATTTGTATTTTATTTTTAAGGGAGGACAGCAGTCTCTTGCCAGGCAATTGAAAACCTGGTGACATATCAAAACAACACTCCATCCTTTTCTTCTTTTTTTTTCCTGCAAGCTTCCCATGCTCCATATTTAGATAAGGAGACTCAATTTTGCTTTTCTAACTATAGATGAAATACTTTTGGAGGCTTGTAATGCGTTCAGCCTGGGTTTTTTGATTTCTTTGGCTCTTTGTCAAACACTTTCTAGATCGTAGATGATATTCTATATTTTTATATGCTCATGACTGGTGTTTTTATTTTGCCATAACGTGTTCTGGAAGTTGCATAGTTTCATTAGTCAGAGCAGAGAGCAATTCCCAGGGCAGTTACATGTTTTGCCAGAGTTACACTTAGAGCTGAATTAGTGTTCCATACCAGCATCTGTGCCTTTCCCACCTAAAAATAAAAAGCATGAAGGAGTTCTGTCACTGGTTAACACAAACTGAACTCAGAACTTTTGTCTCCTCTTCATCCGTTTACTGAACTGCAAAGTGCTTCCTGCAAATTCCTGACTTTCCATCCACAAATGAAGGGGATTACAGAACAGAGGAGGGATTTACTTGCTTTCTGTGCCAGCATAGAGACACATTCACTTATTTCATGGATGAAGAGGTTCAAACCAAAACACCTCCTGCTTTTGGCCATCTGTCTCTTGGTTTCCATTTCTCTGCAGCAGTGGCTGTGCTTGGTGGTGGTTTTGTGCTTCCTCCTCTTTTAATTTTGGAGCTGTTTTATCCAGATTTCACTTATTTTACCTGACTCAAGTTATGCTGTTAGAGGACACCAGGTGGACATCTGCGCCGGCCCTGCTGGGGCTCAACCTTGAATCCTGGGGTCTGTTTTGGGCCCTTCACTGCAAGAAGGACATTGAGGGGTTGGAGCGTGTTCCAGGACAGGGAACAGAGCTGGGGAAGGGGCTGGAGCCCCAGGAGGGGCTGAGGGAGCTGGGCAGGGGCTCAGCCTGGAGCAGAGGAGGCTCAGGGGCCCTTGTGGCTCTGCACAGCTCCTGCCAGGAGGGGACAGCCGGGGGGTCAGGCTCTGCTGCCAGGAACAGGGACAGGAGCAGAGGGAATGGCCTCAGGCTGGTCCAAGGGAGGGTCAGGCTGGATATTGGGACAAATTTCTTCATAGAAGGGTGGTGCTGGAATCCCCATCCCTGGAAGGATTTAAAAGCCATGTGGATGCAGCACTTAGGGCCATGAGTTAGTGGTGGCCTTGACAGTGCTGGGTTAGCAGTTGGACTCGATAATTTCAAAGGTCTTTTCCAACCTAAATGATTCCACGTTTCTCTGAGTCCTGGCTGATGATGCTGTTCTCTACCTCTCCTCTCCTCTCATGCCACAATAGTTGTGTCCTGTTGTTGGATGGAGCCATTTCTTGTGGTGGTGTGCAGCTCTCCATGTCGTGGGAGTTGTGTTTATCCAGGGTTTGAGTCAAATCCATATATAAAAACCTCTGAAGGCCTTTGGGATGCGAAAGGCTTAAAATATTAACCCTAATTAATGGCTCCTTCTCTGGCCTGGTGTAAACAGTGAGTCATGTGCCACTTAGGGGTTTGCATGTTTAGTCCTATTTCTGTGTGCTTGCAGAATGCCTGTCTGCAGATTTGTTTTACTGGGTAAACACGCATCCAGCAGAGCCCCAAGGCTTCATCAAAGGAAGAGTTAGAAAAGACAGGGGTAGAAAAGGTATTATATGTTGCCCAAGGCAGTGCAGTGAGTCACTGGGAGAGCTGGGTTTGGGTGCTGGGTGTTCCTGGCTCCCTGCTGGTTGTGCTGCCAGGCATGGTCCTTTGCCTGGCACCTTTAATTAACTGCTGTGGCAAATCTGTAGTTAAAGCAGGAGGATCACGAGGTGGAGAGGTGCTTATGTCATCCTGACGGCCATCAGACGTTACGTAAAAATTGAAGAATGCGCATTTATTAAGTATAGTTATTAAGGGCCCTAAACTCACACTCAGTTTAGCAGGATTCCTTCACTTCCTCGGGAAGAGCTTGCCAGTGGAAGGGTGGGCACAGAGAGGGTGTTCCGACACCGTCCTGGTTACAGCACTGCCATGGGTGCCTGCCTGGCATTGCCAGGGCTCCTCTTGGGAACTGCAGAAGGATGTTTTTCCCACTCCATTGTGGGATTTTGATAGGTTTTATACTGGTTTCATTTCAAAACCATGTGTATGATGTAAATAAATACTTGGGTTTGTTTGGGGTTTTTTAATAATGGAAAATTTAATGCTGAGTGTGGCAGTTTTAAGCTATTTTAGGGAGAACCCCCCCAAATTTAAAGCCATGACAACACATATATTCATCATAACCAATTCTTCATGGCATTGTTTTGTAGGGGCACTAATATATTTACATGTAGTGCTGTCAGGGTGTCAGTCCTGCCCCACACCATGAAATCACAAGGAATAGGGGACGTTTTCCAAAGCTGTGTTTCATAATATGTGCAGGACAAGGAGGTTTTTGCAATGGATTTTTGTTTCTAGCAAGGCAAAGGTTAGCCAGACATTCCAGAAGGCGTGTTGAATCACAGGGGTGACCTGCAGCCAATCCATACAGCATGAGAGTTTGAACTGAAGCCTGGCTAGTATAGGCACAGCCCTGAAAACTCAGCATAATCAGAATTGTATTAGTCACAGATCGTTCCTGTACTTTCTCTCTGCTGCCAGATGCAATTTTGGCTTTGTGACTGTTGTTACAACTCAGGAACTTTGTATAAATCTTTTAACTTTGTACACAACCAGTCCTTTTTTTTTTTTTCCTTTTACTTTTTTTTCCCTTTTAATGAAACATAAAAAGTATTCTGTTTTCTTTTGCTCGCCTATTTTTCATTTGCTGATAAATGTCCTCTTTCTCTGCAAAGTATCCGTGTTCGGTGCAGTGGGGTTCAAACAAAAGCCACTTTTTGTCTTTTGTGGGGTTTTTTTTTGTTTTTTTGTTTTTTTTTTTAAAGAAGGAAAAGCAGTGCCAAGAAAAGATGCTGGCTTTGACCAATGGCATCTTGCAAACACGTGCTACGTGAGCTCAATAGCATCTGCTCAGAGGGGGAAGGGCCAGGGTGCTCCCTGAATCCAAACATTACCCATATGGGGCTGTTTGTGCTGCACACAGCACAGCTGATCATAACTGCCTGATTCCCCTGTCCTGGACACGTCCCTTGGAGTCAGGGCTGTGCCTGGGATCAGGGACTGCCCCGGGATGCTGCTGCTGTTTCTCTGCAGTGCTGCATAAGCCATGGGGAAACTGGGCAGAGCTGCTGGATCCTTCCCAGAACTAAGCCACAGCCGTGGCTGGGTTTATCTGTGGCTGTGGCACTGATAAGGGCTGTATTTTATCATTGTTATTAATTAGTAGGGCATTGCTGGCTGTGATAACTTTCCTCTGAAATGTAGCTAGACATGGAAATGCTTTCTCTTTTCTCTGCTGCCTATTCTGTTGCTCTTCCAGCTCACTCTGTTGAACAAGCTGTTGTTTTAATTATTTTCTTGCTGTCTGGAGACTGAAAGATAAGTTTCCATAAAGCATCTTACCCTGTCTGGGAGCTGGCAATGAATTTTATTGAAACAATCTGCTCATCTGAGTGAAACTTCCCTGGTGGGATTGTAACAAAGCTGGATAAAGGATACACAAGACCAGTCTTGTTAAACATTAAAACCATAAGTTCTGCATTTGCAGCAGAATATAGTGATAACTGATGCCATTATTTTTTGCTTTCTACTTTGCAGGCATTGTCTGTCTCTTAGGATATTTGAGATAAGCTGTAGGTGAAAAAATACAAAGTAATGGGAATTTGGGTTAGTTTGTAATGCTGGATTTTTGTCCCTATGGATGACTTATTGAGCCAGGCTTTCAAACTGCAGGTAACAAAACCCCTCAAGAGCCAGCAATGGGTTTCCAAATCAAACACACAGTATTTTCCCTTTTTTCCAAAACTTAAAATTTTAAAGTAGGTCAAGCTTGGGGGAAAGCTAGGTTCAAGTTAGCTTTGCCAAGCAAAAGATAAATGCCTCCAGAATTCTGTTTTGATTTTTGGGTTTAGTAACCTAATCTTCCAAATCCTTAAGTCTAAACCTGTATTTATACATGTCCAGGTTCATTGATGCTAATACAAATAGTCTGGTGACATGATTAAATACATGGTTAAATTACCTGGGGATGGTCAGGATCATTTAGACAATAAATAAAACAGAAATATTTAAAAACATGTCGCATCACTGTAAGTGTAGAGATTGACTTTTAAAAGTGTGAAGAAAGGGAGAAATGGCTCTCAATGTTTATTGTACAGGCAGGTGATAAATAAAAAAAAAAGTATTTATTTGAAGTATGATCTGTTTCAGAACACCCTTGATTCATTGGCAAGAGTGTGTGGATCCAACCTTCCCTCCCTTTTTTAATTTTTAATTGCTGTACAACACAGTGTTTTCTGGATTTTTAAGAATGTTTCAGTGGGAATGTCTTCAACTACGTGATATTTAATGTTTAGAGATAAGATCTTGAAAGGAAAGTATAATGGTATCCTCTACTGTCATAACAGAAAAATTTCATCAGGTTTTAAATCCTAACATCTTCAGAGGAAGACATCACTTTATGTAGGAGGCAATGTAATTATTTAGAAGAGATCCTTCATTTAAAGGAAGTAAGATGAAGCATTAGCTGGTGTCTTGTGAGAATTTAAAATGCTTTTAACTGTACACATGCATGTTTAAAACTCTTGGGCTGTTGCTTTCTTGATTCTTTAGTGTTCACTCTCAAACAATATCGTATTTTTACTTCAGCAGCTGTTGGCTAATTATTTCAAGAAGTGTTGGAAGTGGCTCATTTCTAGTATCGTCAGATGTTTGCTTTGTACAGCAGAGCATAAATATTCCTTTGGTCTTTTAATTGGTTTAATGGGTACCTGTTGTGGAAAAAGTTCTCCATTGTAAAGAGCCCACTCTGCAGACACTCATTGGGATGTTTCTGTACCAACCCACACAAAGCACTCAAAGAAAACAGAACAAGCAAAATCCCTGAGGGATAAAAGCCTCTCTCTTTTCCTCTACCCTGTGAATGTATTCCTCCTTCCGTAACATTTGTTCTGCCAGCAGAGCAGTCTCTCAACATTTGAATTTTCTCCTCTTTCTTGTTCTGTTTTTACTTGCAGGGCAAACTGCCAGTTCTTCTGCTTGGTCAGTCTGCAGACCTGAGGCCAGGGGAGTTTGTGGTGGCGATTGGGAGTCCCTTCTCCCTGCAGAACACGGTGACCACGGGCATTGTCAGCACCACGCAGCGCGGGGGGAAGGAGCTGGGGCTCCGCAACTCCGACATGGACTACATCCAGACAGATGCCATCATCAACGTACGTCCCCTCTGAGCTGCTGCCTTCAGCCCTTTCGTTTCTCCAGCAGATGCTCTGAAAATGCCTCCTGTGATGCCGTCCTCAGGAGCAGGGAGAGTTTCTCTCCGTGTAAATCTGGACATCTGCACCGCAGCAGCGCTTGGTTGCTACTTAGAAACCCCCCCCAAGGAACCACAGCAGGCACAGGATCTGCCTTCACTTCAAAATCCTTGCAGATTGCAAGGGAGGAGGCAGTACTCTCTGGCAAATAAATGTCTTTTTGAAGTGCATCTTGTTTTCTGAAAAAGAAGCCAAGCTTAGTTTAAGGATTCAAGTTTGTTTCTGCATTAAGGCAAAACAATAGTTTTTGTACTTCAAATCTTGGCCTTGTAAGAAATCTTCACTAACAGCTCCCAGAGCTGTCCTAAAATCTTCTCAGTTTCTAGTGTGGCACTAAGAAAACAAAAGGAAAACCTTGGCTTTCTTAACTTACTCTGGCAGGAGAAGAAAAACTAAGTATTTGCAAAGCTTAACTAAAATGGGTGATGTCAAAGTGTAGTTTATGGGTTTGGCTGTTTAAGACTGTTCTATTGCATGTATTTAATAGACAATGAAAACAGTACTACAGAAATATTTCAAAAATCTCTTTTATATTTTGCTTGCAACAAATTAAGAGGTAAATATTAAAACATGTTCTTAACTTATGTTTATTTTCAGTATGGGAACTCTGGAGGACCCCTAGTAAATCTGGTAAGAGTTTCTCTAAGTTTGCTTAGTGTCGAGCTTATTGCTTTTTAATTAAAAAGGAAACAACAAAATACCCCACTCAAACCAACAAAAAAGAAAACTCCCCCCACCAGATGTGTCATTCAGAGCTTTCAATATTTGGCAGACTACACAAAATTCACATGGTTCTTACTAATCAGTTGTCTGTGTTTATGTTGGCTAAAGGTTACATTTGGGTTTCAATATTTAGGATGTTCATGGTTTGCATAGTTTCAAACAAGTGTAATGTTTTTGGTTTTTTCTCAAGCCTTGCAAAAAGAGAAAAGCACATTTTACAGTGAGGTGCTTGCCCTTGCTGTTTACCCTGCAGCTGGCAATTCTTTTGCACCTTTAAACTGAGCTAAATATTCCTAAAATGTATCCACCCTCTCATTTTGAATCACACACAAAAAAAAAATCCACATATTTTCAGGATATTAGGGTTTATTTGCCAGTATTGTAGAATGAACTGAAGCAGGTTGCAAAACTGTGTGAAAGCTTTCAGGTCTCCTGGGGATACGTGGGATTGAGTCCTCAGGAGGCATGGCACAGACTGAAACTAAGAACTACTCAGAGTTTCTGCCTTGGAGGAGATTTGGCAAATTTTTGTTCCACCCAATTCACAGCGGACATTCAGTCACACTTAATCTTCACTTAAAAAAACCCTGTAGTTGGACAGTTTTATCTGGGATGAACCAGAGAAAGAAACTGCTGAGGTTTCAAAAGAGATGACATCAGAGATGTTTTATCCGAAGCTCTTGGAGTTATATTACCAGGAAGACTTTTGATTTTGGCAAACTGTATTTTTCTTTACGTTATTATGTAATAGTGGCTCAGGAGCAGTTGGTGCCGTGCTTTATGTGGTGCTTGCTGAAGAAAACCACAGATTAGCTGCAGAATGTGTTGCTCATTTGCTGCAATCATGAGAATTGCCCAGTTTTGATCTCTTCTGCAGCAAGATGAATAATCACATTGATTTTTCAAAATTCCTAAGAGGTGTTTTATCAATAGAGTCAAAAAATTACCCTTAAAACTTTTAGAAAATTGTAAGACCAGCTACAAAGTGTGCATTTGTCTTAGTGGCTGCATGGAAGAAATGATCCATTTCTCTTTGAGGTATTCCATACTTGCTAATAAGGGCTTTTTTTGTTTCTCCAGGATGGTGAAGTCATTGGAATTAACACATTAAAAGTTACAGCAGGCATCTCGTTTGCTATCCCATCCGATAAAATAAAGAAGTTCCTAACTGAATCCCATGACAGACAAGCTAAAGGTATTGTACTTCACTGCTTTGAAAGAGGAAAACATGAAAATAACCTGGTCTAGTGGGTGGCAGCCCTGCCCATGGCAGGGGTGTGGAAATAGGTGACCTTTAGGGTCCCTTCCAACCCAAACCATTCTGTCATTCTGTGAAAACAGTGATAAACCAGAAAGCCAACGAGCCTGCGAGGTCAGGGCGACTGATCACGACCCGTTTTCCTTTTTGTAGGAAAAGCTGTAACCAAAAAGAAATACATTGGCATCCGAATGATGTCCCTAACTCCCAGGTAAGTACCCGAGGTGGCCCCTCACCTTTCCGAGGCGTGGTCCCTGCATGCCTTTGGATCCAGCTCGCGATGTGCAGCAGCGCCCGGGAGGTCTGAGCAGCACCCTGTGTCCCTGGGCGTGCTGCTGGCACCTCGCAGCCAGGCCCTGCCACCTTCTCCTCCGCGTCTGCCACGTGCTGCAGCTCTCCTCTAGACTCTCCTATGAGCTAGCTCTTAAACAACTCCTGGCTCTTCCTTCTCCTTAATGCTTCAGAAGAGAATAGCTAGTGACTGTGACTTTGTCCTGGGGTTATATCCGTGTTGCTGTATGTTTTCATGGCTTACATCAGCTACGTGCGTACTTCCGTTTCTATAAAATTATTTTCATTAAACAGTTCACTTAATGTCAAATGAAGCTTTTGTGTGGACTTGCTTATTCGTGCTCAGACTATGAGAGGCTCATGAGCAAGTAATGCCATGTCCTGTAAAAATAACCAGCAGAAGTTTTCCCTTGTGCAGGATCCACAGGTAGAACAAAGCATTGAAACACACGGGGTTGGGGAATTTTAGGTGTTCGGGATTGCAGGAGGTGATTCTGTCCCTCTAATCTGCTCTGGGGAGACCCCACCTGGAGTTCTGCATCCAGTTGTGGCGTCCCCAGCACAGGAAGGTCATGGACCTGTTGGAGCCAGTCCAGAGGAGGCCCCAAAGATGATCAGAGGGGTTGAGCACCTCTCCCATGAGGAAAGGCTGAGAGAATTGGGATTGTTCAGCCTGGAAAAGAGAAGCTTTGGGCTTGGCCTAATTGTGACCTTCTAGTACCTAAGGGGAGCCTGAAGGAAAGCTGGAGAGGGACTGTTTACAAAGGGCCTGGGGTGACAGGACAAGGGGTCATGGCTTCAAACTGACAGAGAGTGGGTTTAGTCACGGTATTAGGAAAAACATCTTCCCTGTGAGGGTGGGGATGCCCTGGCACAGGCTGCCTGGAGAAGCTGTGGCTGCCCCTGGGTCCCTGGCAGTGTCCAAGGCCAGGTTGGACATCGGGACTTGGAGCAACCTGGGATAGTGGAAGGTGTCCCTTTCCTGTGGCAGGGGTAGGGACTGGATGGGGTTTAAGGTCCCCTCCAACCTAAACCATTCTGTGATTCTATGATCTGCTAGTTCTAAAGCTTTGAAATGATTTAACCCTGATTGTCTGTCTACTGAAATGATTGCCTATACCGGAAATAGACATTAAAAAGCTATATGCATGCAAAAAGTGTAATAATTCCTGAAATATACACCTAAGGGTTAAAATGAATGCTGAAGTGACATACCGATGTGTGTAAAACCCCGCAGCTCGTGGTTATTAACTGACTTCAGTAAAACGCATGGGGGGTTTTTTCCTGTCTTGACAAAATATTTTTTTTGCTATTTCTTCATTTTTCAGCAAAGCTAGAGAGCTGAAGGATCGCCATAAAGACTTCCCTGATGTTGTCTCTGGGGCCTATGTCATTGAAGTTATTCCAGAAACACCAGCTGAAGCGTAGGTTGAAGTACTTCTGTACTTTTTTCTCAAAACCACTGCCACTGACTTAAGGGGGTAACGATGGAGACTGCTCCCTGCTTAACTGGCTTTCTTCATTATGCTAAATTAACAAGGTTATGACCATCTGATTGCTATTAGGTTGTCTGCTGGAAACGGGTTTGTGGTTTTAGTCTGGTCCCTGATGGGCAATATTGTAACTGTATCGGGGTATTGCAGGGAAGCCCTGTCAGCCTTCCAGGCCCAAAGGGCAGGAATTCAAGGGGTGTGAAAACTTCTTTTTCATTTTTCTCAGCAATTGCTTCCAAGGCATCTGTTGTACCAATGCCAGTGCTGAATAAACACTCCTGTTCCTGCACGCTCTCCACGGCCCCGCTGGTCACTCTGCAGGAGAGCGAGCGAGAGGCTTTGGGTCCACCTTGGAAGAAGTGTCCACCTCAGCGTTGGCCAAACCCACCAGCTCCCCTGGCACTCCTCGGGGCTGAAATCCTCTCTTGGCAGCAGACACTCTTCCATCTTAGAGCTTTGTCAGCAGTCACATTACTGGAAGAGCTTTTGGGTTTGGACGACTGATTTTTTTTTCTTCCTATTGCTCAGCATTTGCTCAGAAACTGCCCTGCTGGTTGGTACCACGGTCTGGCTGAAGCCTGGCATCTGGGCTGTGGTCACTGCCACTGGTCTGGCTGGCTTTTGCTGGAGACACTTTCCTCTCAGGGTTTGCTTGATAGGAAACCACTCAGTAACCCAGGGCAGGAAATGGGAAACCTTATTCATTTTCTGAAACTGGTGATCATTTAAGAGAGGAGTAAATCTTTGTGGCAGCAAAGAGGCTTATGTGGCACCAAAGGCATGCAGGCAGAAGGCTGCTTGGGGCAGGCATACATTACCTCTTAGGAAGACTGCAAGGATGGTTGGATGGTGTCTTTTTGGCAGTTTGGGTGTAAGATAAACAGTGATTGCTGTCCAGTGTGCTCTCTGAACTACTGCTGTGTTTGGAGATGATCCTTCTTGGCAGTGCTGGCCAGGAAGAACACTGGTGAGTGTCTGTAATGTGTAGGAATGATTTGGCTGCTTCAGTGTGGGGCTGGAATTGCTGCCTTGGTGTTCAGGTTCAGTCTTATGCTGCAGAAAAGTCATTTTAGGACTGTGGGTAATTCCAGAGAGTGGGAGTGGGACTTTAGAGAGGGAGAAGAAATGTGAGGCAATGTAGCCTTCTAAAGTGAAGGGAGTCACAAACCAAGGTGCTCTGTACTTGGCCTGGCAGTTAAAATGCAACCCATGATGACTCTGTTCCCCCACTCCCAGTCCCCTTGCCCAGGGTTTTCCTTCTTCTGCTGACCTCTCCAGCACATGTTGTGTAAATGTGCTGGTGGGGCACTGGAGCAGAGCTGGAGTGACCTGTCCTGGCTGTGAGTCACGTGGAGAGGCAGCACGAAGAGCCATGCAATGGCTTCCTCCATGAACATGTTTTGAGCCATGCCTTCTGTAGGTGACCAGATTTGTTGCTAACATCGGCCAAGGGCATCCTGCTTGCAGGAGACACTCGTGTCAGGAGCCCTCTGTGGGTGGAAGAGGCCGATGAGTGGTCTGTGGTTTTGTGAAGGATTATGCTTGTGAAGGGTTGAATCATGTCTGATCTGTCTTGGTTAGTTTTTCCATCACTTGGAGCCAGATCGTTGTGCAAGACTGGGCAAGATGTTGTGGTCTGTGGCATCCCTCACCAGCCATTTCTTGGTGCTGGCAGCAGCTCCAGCCAGCCTGGGGAGAGAGACTCAGTCCTGGTTCTGCCCTGTCTTGCTTTGAGTCAGGAAGGTTCAGTTTTTGAGGTCAGAAAAAGAGATTTTGTCTGCTATGGGCAGCAGAGGAAAGACACACTTGATTTTTGGTGACCAAACTAGATAGCGACATGTGTTACTCTGCTCAGGTTTAAAACATGAAGGGTGGGTGAAGTGGCTGCCAGTAAGCTCTGCGTGGAGAACAGGGACTGAAATTCCTTGTTAGCACACAGTGACACCCAGGTTGCTTCTCTATGTATTCAGGAACAAAAGAACAAAAGCTTGGGAAATATCCCCTCCAAAATGAATCTGCCTTGTTGCAATTATTTTAGAAGACAGATATCAACACCCAGGGTCTTTATTGCAGAATTAACGGCTATTTGCAATAGCAAATTCCTTTGAAGGCAGTGAAATATGGGATTCATCAAACTTGTACATCCATCAGTTCCTGAGATTTCTGCACTTTATTGTAATCTCCACTGCTTCATAAGCTATGATTGCTTTTCTCATGCCTGCCATGTCTGCACAGCTGCTGTTGGGTGGGAAATAGAAACAACCCAGCAATCTTTTTTTTTTTTTTTCCCTTCCCTAAAAATAAAACTGCGATTATAATAACACTTTGCTGCTTTGTATTTTCAGCGGTGGCCTGAAGGACAACGATGTGATTATAAGCATCAATGGACAGTCGATAAGCTCAGCCAGTGATGTCAGTGACATTATTAAAAAGGACAGTACGTTGCACATGGTTGTGCGCAGGGGCAACGAAGATGTTATGTTAACAGTAGTTCCCGAAGAAATCGATCCCTAACCAGAAACATGAGCTGGATTTCATGTTTTCTTTTAACAGCAATGGACTGCTTGTACTCTCTCTGTGCTGGTACAGGAAACGTTAGACTTCTGACCAACATTCTGCTTCTTCAGTGGATTAGTATGGGCCGACAGAGTAACTTCTACTAGGTTTAAGGTGCAAAATCAGTGTAATTTCACATACTCCAGATGATAATTTTTTTCCTTCTGTATTATGTATGCAATGTATTCTTTACTGGCTTTTACATCCCCCGCTTAACGAATCCATGTTTGCTTCCCTGTGTTGAGTAGATTTCCCGTCATTTCTGCTAAGACTTAAACAAAACAAAACGAAACCCACGCACACAATGTGTGTTGTGGCATTCAGGTATTTATAGGCTCGCTGTGTTTTAACTGGAAATGCCATTGTAAAGGAGTGGTCGGTAAACAATTGGGAAATAAAGTTTGGTTTATAAACACAAAAGGAATCCCTACCCAAATAACCTCCTGAGGACCCCGTACAGGACTTTAATACTATGATATTTTCCTAGTGTTATTAAAAGAATTCAACAGTACTTCTTGTGAGTGACTCATTTTGCTTCCCCTTGTGGAATGGTTTTCTTGGAGTGGCACATCTGTCTGGGAGGATGGTCCTGGTGGTCTCCTTTTAATCACCATTTAATCACATGACTTATTTTTCAGTATGTGTCCTGTATTTGTGCTTTTGTGCATCTGTTCTCCTCAGCAAGGCTGGGTTGAATTTGTCATATTGCCTATGTCTTCCAGATGTTAATGCATTTTCCTTACTGTTTTAATTACAACTTCACCAGTGTCTGGAATCTGTTTGCCCGCTGTAGAAATTGCTGCATGGTGGATCACAGATGCCATTCTGGTTCAGATATTAGGATGTCTGTAACCATTTAGACCTGGCTTTAAGCTCTTTGAAACAGGCCTGGTTTATCCAAATCTGGAGTGCTGGTGTGTGTATGGACCTGGTTTTGACTCTGGTGTGTTGGGCATTCCTCTAACAGGCGTTAATCTTTATACATATGTTTATTGATGCCCTTGAAGCATGGGGGTGGTGAGTGGGTTTGTCTTGATGTGAAGTAGAACAATCAACTACACTTAATTACAATATAATTATTCATTGGGTAAATGATAGGCTAAGCAGCCTATTCTTTCCTCTGTTGAAACATGTATTTCAGAGAATAAATCCAAGGGCTGTAGACAAGTTTTGGTCACTGTCATTCCTAAACATGCTCTTTTAGAAAAATGTTTTAGTAAAACTCCAGCTGGGTAGCTGGCAGTTTATGATTTTTAAAGAAAGGGTTGTATTCCACCCAAATACAGCAATAAATCCTCTGGAGCTGGATTCCTGGCAGTGCTCCTTCTCCTCGCAGCAGTATTTCAGTTCTGTTTCAGATGTGAGCAGCCTCTGTTTCCTCAATTGCCAGTGCCTGCCCTTACTCACTGGAGCACTGTAAATTTACACAGTGTGTAGCATTAATCAATGGCAATGTACTTTTCAGTCCAGTATTGACTCTTGACAGGATGGAACACCTCATTACCAACTTGTGCTGTGGCTGTAGTAAGTCACACGTGAAAACCTGCCAGAACACTGCAGTGCCAAGCACTGCCAGCCTGCAATCCTTTTTTCTGACTCCAAAGATGCAAAGAATCATCTTACAGAGGTGTTTCGTAGCATCTTTGCACTGCAAGTTCATCTTGCTGATGTTAATTAATGTTCCAGCTTCCTGTTGAAGTGATGTTGTTTTTCAGTCCATTTGTGCCCTGTGTAGCACATAGTGGTGACATACAGCTCTCAGCAAAAATGAGTTTGAAAATCACCTGCCTTCTCTAATACTCCACCTAACCCAACTAGCAAAAGTTAAACTAAAGCCTCAGTGCCAGGAAATTGTGTTTAAAACAGAAGTTATTTTTCATCTGCCTTTTTATTTCAAAACAAGTGCTTGCACAATTTGCAGAGCTGATTGATTCTCTTTGTTCCTATTGCTTGTTGTTGTGATCTCTTAATATGCAAACTCATTAATTTTCTTTGTGTGGGCATTAGGAAAGAAGCAAATGAAATTCTGTAAATGGTTTTCCTGGGCCACTGGGATTAGTGAAATATTTGACCAGAATTCTAGCCCTGGGCTCCATCCAGTGGGATGTGAAATGGTCTCATATTGCAGCCATTCACTTTGAAAGTGGTTTTCTGATTTACCTTTTCTTAATCTGTAATTTCTGTGCAGTGGATATTGGTAACCACATGAATATCTTATGGAGAATGTTTAGAGTTTACTTTCCTGGTATCCAACATGCAGCTACCCAGATGGTTTCTTACAATCAAAGTATTCTCTAAATGATTTTTAAGTATTTGAAGTAAGATTACTGATAAGCAAAAATGTGGAAACAAAGCTTTTCTTTAATACAATTAATTATCATGGTTTTTTTATGTATTACAGGGTTAGAGATCTGAAATGGTTTCTATTCTTTGTTGCTTCAGCAGACAGTTCTTTCCAAAATGCAATTGAAAATACTTTGTACAGAATAGCTTTGGCACAGTTTGTATAAATATCAGTTTCCTGGAAATTTTATGAAGTGTTGGACGCTATATCAGGGAAATTGGGCGTTCTGGCTTGATTTTCAGTATTTTGAATACTGAAATGGAAACTGGGGTTGCCATATGTGATGCTGAGTAGATGGCTATGTGTGCTACACTTGGAGATGCACTTGGAGTTCACTTATTCCATAAGGGAAAGGTCTTGAGCTATAAAAAGTGTTCAAGGCTAACAATTGTCTGGTTTCTGTGGCTTAGATGCCAAGAAGTAAAATCCCGTCATTTTATTGCCAGAGGACTTCTTTTTTCTTTTCCCCCTCTTTACCTAAAACTATTTTGTATTCATGTTAAGGTAGCTGAGGATATTTTTAAAACTACATCTTTCCAAAGTATGGTGAGAGAGATGTTAGTAAGGTGTGATTAGATTATATACAGGTTCTTACTGTATATCAGAAAAGTACTGCAGAACTAACTGCACTGATTATATATTAAACTGATTAAAACTGCAGCTGCAAATATCCCAGAGAAATAGAGGTGATGAAGAAGTCACCAATCCAGAGCAGTGAATGATGAGTGCAGTGAGAATTCAATTCTATGTGATGGTAAGTCACTCTGTGAGTTGTTTTCAGGTCCCCTCAACCCCCAAACCCCATCTCCATGTGCAAGATGCTGACAGGGAAGCCAGAGCTGGACACTCTGGCCCCAGGATTTCAGCCAGTTCAGCCTCTTTGTACCATCCCTCTGTAAATATGCAATAACTTGATCAGCTAAGGATTGTCTATTGCATGAAATTACAGCTAAAACCAGTGCATATGTAAATTGACTAATTTGGCAGAGAAAGTAGAGAAAGAAACTACCAGAGCAGCTCACCAGTTTAATCTATCTACATCTGCTGGGAAGTTTTCCTCCAATTTTCAGGGGTTTGTTTAGTAGTCATGGTACTGCAGCATCTGTCCCCATAAACTTTCTGAGGAAGTGGGTAATAATTAGCAACTGATTAGAAGGAAAATGAGTCAGAGCTAAAGCATACAAGTCAAATTCACTTAATGTGGTAAAGAATTCACTTTAGGAGTTTGGAAATACTGCATAACATGCTGGAGAAGAAAATTAAATATTTTTTCTGTTCATTCCTTTTCTGTTCAGTGTTTATGCAGAGACCACAGTGATTTTCAGGAAGTCTGCCATGTGGATATCAGAGAGATGGTCTGTGTTACAGCAGTGCAATGTAATCTTCCTTTCCCCTCTGAAAGAGAGCTAATGGTGCAGATCACCCCTCCACAGAGGAAAATACATTTGTGAGATACTAATTGAGAAAGCTGTGGTTCAGGCTGTGTCCATGCAGTGACTGTAGGATTTGTTGTGTCTGCCTGGAAAACCCCTTTCCCAAAGTCCCTGGAAGCTGAGAGAGAAGCAGCAGCCCTTGGGCCTGACCCCACAGCTGCAGTCCTCCAGGAAAGATAGGTATTTTTCATAGAATCAGAGAGACTTGGGTTGGAAGGGACCTTAAAGACTATCTTGTCCCACAGGCTGGGACACCTTCCACGATCCCAGGTTGCTCCAAGCCCTGTCCAACCTGGCCTGGACACTTCCAGGGATGGGAGAGCTACAGCTTCTGTGGACAAGCTGTTCATAAGGACCTGTGGACAGGTAAGTCCACAAGAGGGCGAATTGAAGCTAAAAACATCCCCAGCCTCTGTGGAAGCCGTGTCTGGAGATATCCCTGTGATTTGGGGCACTTTCTGCTGGTGCTGTGTGTGGCTGTGTGGAGGGGGTGATCTCCTGCAGGAGGAGGGGGATGCAGGGGGAAAAGCAGATGTCTGTGAAAGTCTGAACTTAATGTCTGCTCAGAAAGAAGAGCTGAAAGCTGTTTTCATAAAAGTTGATTCCAATATTCCAAGGAACTGGGCAGTTCTGGCAAGGTAAAGGTAGATTTTATCTCCTTATAAAGTTCATGTGTCTGGCAAGGAAGGAGGGTCGACTGTCTGATTTGGAAAACTAGAATGTTTCAGCATGCTGTGACTGTTTTAAAGTACCTTGCACTTGTAAGAAAAAGAAATCAACCCACCAACCTGCAAATTAACCAGAAACAGGCAAATATAACAGAAAAGGAGCTCTAGCTGCCACTCTCTGGTGCAAAACAAACCTGTAATAAAACTCAGTTGTAATTAACAGAAGAATAAATGTACATTTCCTCACAACTCAATCAACATTTGACTTGGAGGTCAGGATCCTGAGAGGAAACCTTTCTTTCAAAGAGGAGTTGGCTAAAGAATGCTTCATTTCAGCAGTGTGGTTAGTGGGATATGAATATTGATGTAACAGAGAAGAGTTTGCAACCATGAAAATGTCATATTTGCATAAACAGCTATGTAAAAGATAATGATATACTGAAGCTATGGCACACATCTTGGTTTTGTTTTGCAGTCTAATGGTTTTGCTTTTATTTATTCTCAGCTGAAGGGTTTTAATGTTTGTTTGTTTAATGAAAAAGTGCTTCCACAGAGAAGGTAGGGCTGTGCAAAAAGAAAAGCTCCACTGGGATCAGTTCCAGCCTGTGCAGTGAGTTCCTGCGAGCACAGAGGGACACTGCAAACCTTTTCACTCCTGCAAAGGGCTTCCTCTGCTCAACTTGCTTTATTGCCTGAAGAACAGACCAGTATTCTTCTTTCTTTTCAATTAAAAGCCAAAGGTCTCTGCTCAACACTGTCTCTGCCCAGGAGAAAAAAAAAACAATAAGAGCAAATCCCAACGCACAGATTTTCATGGTGTCATTTGCTTTGTTACCCAAATATTGGACGCTGCAGGTCCACTCTTGGCACACCTCTGAAGACAGGGGACAATTGTCCTCAGTGATTGTTTTATTCTCTTTCTATCTCAGCTCACATATTCTATCCTTGTCCTCATTACTGGACACATCCTTGCAGCTGGTCCAGATCCTTTTTGAGGGGCCCAGCCTGGCCACAGGGCATCACTTTCTGACATGTGGAGAGAATAAAGCTGCACCTTCTAGAGACTCAGAAGATACAGCAGTTCATTTATCTGTAACTAGCATGGAGTGATGTTATATAGGATTATATTCACCTTTTAGTCTGAGAGGGTTTGAAATTGCAGCTTAAAGATTGAATAGGACATCATGTACTTTCTCATCTTCATCAATGGAGTGCTTCAGACTTGCTTAAACAGAATTGGTAGAAACTTTATTCCTAGAATTGAAAAGGGTTGATTATTTCATCTACCTCAATCTAGATGTCATCATATTCAGGTGTTATCACAGGGAAATCTTTACATAAATTTAATATAACTTTAATGTGACTATAATTTGCTATTAACCACTTATTTTATGTAATTTTAAATCTTGCTATTTAGAGTCAACCATTATTCATTGCATTCAAATATGATAATTGCCTGTGCAAACCCCTTGATCAAAAATGACATACACAAATTATATTACATTAATGATGCTGTTATTACTGAAACCTGAAACTTGCACTCATTACAGGAGAAAAATTACAGCAACCTACCAAATATTTGCACTTAACAAAATTATTAATATTTCGAACAAAAATGCAGTGTTTCAGAAGAGGCTGGCTTCTGGATTTCAGGATGTCCACATTAAAATCTGATCTATGGCAATTCATTTCCTTAAGTCTGTTTTCTTTGCCTGAATTTCCCTTGGGAAACAGGGACTCAGAAGGGTTAATAGAGGATTTCTAAGGTGAGCCCATGTCCAAGTGAAGCGTGTTTAGGTTCTCCTGTGGAAGTGGACACTGCTCAGAAAGCCAACAAGATGATGGGCAGTCAGCACTGAACTTACAGGAATGAGACAGCCTTGTGTTTATTGTGATGGGAGTTTTTCCTTTTTCTGTCAGAATGTTTGAGCCATTCTGTGGGAGATCTTGAGTGGGAACGTGGAAAAGGTGTCCTGTTTTTCAGGTGTCATTGAAAGTGAAGCAGTTCAGCAGGATGCTGAACAGATGGAAGGTGGCAGGCTGGGTTTTGATAAGAAACGTGGTTTTCTGAGAGGAATTTGCCTCCAAGATTTGCCTGGCGTTTCATTATTGTGATGAGCTGCCTGTATGTATTTTATAAAATGGAGTTTGCAATACTTGCAGTCTTGCAATCTGTTTGGGATCTGCTTTAGGGCATTTTCTGTTTCTGTATCAGATTCTTGCCAAACCTCAGCCACAGCAGGAAAATTGTGCTTCCAGGAGAGTCTGCTTCAGCAAAGAAATAGAATTGTTTTATTTAAAACAATGGCTACAGAAAATGATTTCCAGACACTGGGCAGTGGCTCTGAATAACAGGGAATGGGAAATGGCACAGAAACCGAAGGCAGGCAAAAGAGCCTTGATGTGATCCCAAACCTCCTGTGGAAGGCCAGTGCAGGAAGGGAGAGCTGGGGCTGTCTCCACTGGGAGCATCAGTGCCAGGCTGCAGCTGTGGCTCATGGCAGGTCCCTCAGAGCAGGGACCTGCACTCAGGTGTGGCTGCTCAGTCATGCCTTTGCTTGGGTCTCTTGGAGTGGGAGGCTCCTAGGATACAGCCTCAAATCTCTGAATTTCTGGCATTTCATGTTGGAAGTCAATTTTGCCTTCAAATACTACTGCAGAACTCAGTCCTGTGTGCTGGTCAAACAGCTGCTTCCCTCATGAAGGATATTTTTGTACTTTCCTTTTTGTCCTTTAAATGACTTTATGGACACAGTCTCTCTCCTTTTCAATACAAATGCCCTTGGCTTTGACATTTTTTAGTCTGGCTGTGGGCCTATTTATCTTGTAAGGGTGGCAGAAGTGTTTGATGCAGTTACAGGTCATATTGGGAAAAGGAGGCAGAACTGCAAAGTTTATAACCAGCAGTGATCAGCCCAGCTGAATTAATGAAACCACTGTCGTAAATTCAGAATCAGGTGGGATGGATTGTTTAGGAAGTTTACCAAACTGTATAGGCAAAAGTATGTGTTAATAATACATAGCACTGTTTCTTTATGCAGTGGATGAGAAACTACGTGGGAAGATTGTCAATATTTGTTTGACAGCAGTGTTAAACTTCATGTAACGGCAGAACAAAATGTTTTAGCATTTTGGGGGGCTGAAGGAATTCATGCCGGGTTGTGAGCATTAACAACCAATGACCTCCAATTAACTCCAGACCAACTTTGGGTCTGGAGTTCTTAGTTACAAGTAAATGTAAATTTTTAAGCTGTGATAGCTGTCAAGTGCTTCTGGTTATCCTTAAGTTTATGGTAACGTTTTTACTCTCCAGTTAAATTTCATGGGATTGTGGTTTAATGGATCATTCCACTAATTATTGTCTTTTCTTGGTTCAGCAAACAATAAAATCTTTCAGACCCACCCTCCTGCAAATCATAGCAGTGCACTTTTCAGCTTCTGCTGTTCACTTGGTAACAGATCAAATTTGCTCGACAAACAAGGCAAGATCCAAGGGAGATCTGGGATGGGTGGAAGCTGAACTGCCCTTCCCTTATCTCTTGATGGCATCAGTTGCCACAAACTTTGGAGGTATTTAAATTTGGTTCTTGGGACTCAGACTTTTGACATTTAGCAACTGTCAAAAAGGTCTGAAATGGTGGCAGATATGAGTGCCAGATTAGGGTACTTAAGACAGGAAAGCAGAAGCTATTTTCTCTCTGAGCAAGGGTGGTTCCCATCTTAAAATAACTTAAGAGTAGTTCTGTTCAGCAAAGAAATACCCCAGGTCAAACCCATCAATCTCATCCCAGAAAACCAAGCTAAACACTTGATTACCAGACGGCCAGGGTGGGAGAGGTCTCTCTGCTTTTACCTCTGTGGTGCCAGGAACAGAGAATTGCAGGGTAAGGAGCAGCTTTCTGCGATTTTAAAGGTTGTTTGAAAGTGTGGAAACCTCAGTCCTAGTCCCTACTCTAGATCTCATTAGTAGCTGTTTATGTAAATCTTGGATATTAAGACCTCCTAATGACAAAGATATTCTCAAAAATTATATTTTTCATTTATTTTTCCATTGCCATTGACCCTTTATCTATCTTCACAGCTGAAGACCTGTGTTGATTTAAGGAGTGGTGACTTTATGTTCATACAAAGGAATATCTTGTGCTCTGATATGTTGTATAAAATATTGAGGTATTTGATACCAGAAAGCAAACAGGGATCAAAGAGTTCCCGTTCTGCACGATGGCCCTTCATTGTAAGGTAAAAGATTTCTGTTATCTCATACTTATATTTGATCAACAAATCTCATTGCGTTCAAGGAGGTTGGTGTTCGTTAGTCGGGGTGGGTTGGAGCCAGTGGAGGTCTGGGAGAGGGAAGAGTGTTGGCAACAGGTAAGGTGCAACCAACAGGAACACAAAATAAGATAAGGCACAAGCGTCCTTTCATCTGCCTAGCACTTTTCCCAAGTAATAATACCAAGTCCCCTCACTTGCTCAACTGTTCAACATCTCTTCCAAGCTTTGGAGAGCAATTCAAAAATAGTAGAGCTGGTTGCCTAAAAATGTTTCAGCTGCAGTCTTTCACTGACTCAAAGGAACTGTCTCAGGCTCTCAGGTGCTTCAAGCTTTAAGTAATAGATTGGCTCATTTTTCTATGAGTTTACTTGAAACATCTTGTTATGACAGGTCCAGAACAGAAATTTTTATACTTTAGCATTTTGATCAAATTAAATTCTTTGCTGAATTCAACCTGAATTTGTGCTGAGCCTTTTTTCTCCCTATTTTTCAACTCTACTCCTGGCTGGAGTATGGTTACTGCTCTGGAGTGTCATGGATCCTAAATATTATAAGAACAATAAAATTATTTCCTTATACAGCTCTTGGCTCTCACGGAGATCAGTCCCCACCTGCTTACCTGGATGCTCTCACCCATAACTCAGCAGGCACAGGTTGTTTGGACAAACACTCTGTGCCCTCCTGTGAGCAGCTGGTGTGGATCCAAATGCCATTCCTCTTGGGGATGAGGGAGACAGGAGGGGAGCAGAGAGGAGTGGGCTGGGAAAGGAACAGCAAGGGTACAAGAGGAATGAAGAGAGGAGACCCCCGCCACCACGCAGGGGAACCCGGTACCTGTGTGTTTGTCTGCAGCGGGGACTTCTCTGCTGGTACCTTGCAATCAAGGTCTTTAATTGGTTCTGTTCCAGCTGTGTAGGGGCTCTCAGACATCCCTGGTGAACACAGGCACAGCTGTGTAACAAGGAGAACTGAAGGAAAGCTGCAGGGGTGCAGAGGGAATCTAGAGGATCAGTGGAAGGGCTGTAGGGCTCAGACAAGCAGCTGGAGATGACAGGGACAGAGAAGTGCCAGCAAGCCTTCTTCAGGGAAAGTCAATTTGACCCTGTTTTCTCTCCTTGCCAGACACACCACTGTACTTAAGGAACACATTTGTAACTTAATGGCCAGTGAGAAATGGAACCAAGTGCAGCAGAGGGACGGCAGGAGGACTATCAGGAGGGAACTGGTGTTCCCACAGCCGGGCAGCAAGGCTGTGTCCAGTGTCAGATTAAATCATTTAATCTTCCCCATCCCAAGCAAACATAGCTTAATCATAAATCTTGATTTCCTGATGCAATGAAACCGTTCCTGCCTTACAATTTGCTTTGGTGTCACTGTGCAAACAAAAGCTATAGACAGATGCAAGGAAAGTGAACAGATGGGGAGAATGGACAGGGAGCAGGGAAGCTGTGTGCCATGGAGGTTATTTCAGCTTGGGATGAGTGATTGGTGCCTGCTTTCTGGCCCTTGTCACGCCCTGTTGTAGGGGAGAAGCGTCACTGATACTAGAATAGAAGTCATGGTATCAATTAAATTTGAAGGAGTTAGTGGGAGCTGGCTGCTTTTAACAATTAATAAAAAAGTGTGAACAACTTGCATCCCTTCTCTCATCCAAAGGACAAGCATTTCATTGCATGAAAGTTGACTTTTGAAACAAGCATGGATCCAAATTGAAACGAATGTTTCCACACATTCTCATCAAGTTCCAGCTCTGGTTAAATGAGCCAAGAGTCAAGAAAATCTCCCACTCCATCAGCCATCCCACCTGGTGGGATGAAAAGTCTTCTTGTGCAAGAACCAGGTCAGTACCAGAGCACCTTTTTGCTGCTAGCTCTTTGAATTTTTTTCTGCAATGTCAGGGTAGTGACCACTGTAAATGAAGCAAATGAAATTAAATGGAGGGGATGGTTCAACAGGTACCAGCTGGTGTCTTGACTACTGATCCAGCGGCTCTGGTGCTTTGGTATGTGCCAGCCAGCCCTGCAACAGTCACACCTCAGGGCATGGCTGAGATGTATTTAATTATTAAACTGTATTTAAGAAAGTATGAAATGCAATGCAGGAAATGAGGATTTGGGGTAGAACACGTGAGGAACAGCCCTATGAACCCCAGAGTTAGAGGAGATGGAGGAGGAGGGGGAGGCTCTCCTTTTGCCAGACTTGAGATGTCCCCACAATCCACAGAGGCCCCTGTGCTGGAGCAGGAGGGCATTTCCTTAAGGAGCTGCAGCCATGAAGAGCCGAAGTTGGATTATCCTGAAGGATAACCTGTTGGTTCATGCTGAAGGACTGCAGCCCAGGGGAAGGACCCACAATGGAGCATGAGAAAAGGGTGAGGAGGACAGAGCAGCAGTGATAAACTGCCAGGGACTGACCACGGTCCCCCTGTGCCTCCCAGCGAGGGGGAAGGTACAGGAGTGGAATGAAGAAGTGACCTTGAGCCTGGCAAGAGAGCGGTTGGGGAAGGTGTCAAGTTAACTGTGTTTCTTGCTATACAAGTCAATTTTGATTGGCAATCAAGTTATTTTTCTATAAGTTGAATCTGTTCTCCATGTGACAATAAGTGATTTCCCTGTCCCTATCTCAACCCATGAACTTTTTCACCTTTTCTTCTCCTCCTGCCCTGTTGAGGAGGAGGAATGAGAGAGGGGCTGGGTGGGTGTCTTGCAGCCAGCCAAAGGCAATCCACCACACTTCCTTTTTATCTGAGGAGCTGAGATGCTGGGCTCCACACAGAGAATGCCAGTCCTGGAGTGGGATGTCCATACAGTGGTGATTACCATTGGGATCTGTGTGGACCAGTCACCCTGAGCTCAGAGTTGTCTCACATGTTTTCTTTCTGTGTTCAAATAGTACCAATTTTCATTGACTTTTGACAGGTTTTAGTCCGTTGGTTTTTTTCTTTCATCTCTCTGGGTCTGCAGCAGCTGCCCCAATGTGTTTACCAAGCCACATCCCTTACTTCCTCCAGTGCCTCCAAAAGACCACTTCCTCCACCTGCCTTGCAAAACCATGAGAATAAAAGTCTCTCTGTGTTTACAGAGTCAACAAAATGTTTGCATTTCTAACAAACCAATCCTTCACCACACCCCCCCACAATC
>WAAG01060262.1:7699-33344 GCA_013390105.1 Tichodroma muraria | reverse complement strand
CCCATCCATTCTCGCAGTGGAGTTTGTGCCTCCTTTTTCCTTTTGATCTTCTTTTGGCTCTCCTGTGCTGTGTGAGGTTGAGTTTGGCTGTTGTCTGTCCAGGACTGTTTTTCATTGCATGGTTCAGGAGGCACAAGAAACCTGTTCCTGAATTTCTAAGAAGTAATTTGTTTGCCAGTCAGTAATAAATCCAAAACTAACAGCAGGAACAACCAGGATGTCCAATTTTTATCTACTAGAAGTTTTGGCACGTTCTCTCTAGAAAAGAAAATGCAGAATTCTGAGTTGCACAAATCACTAAGACCCTGAGGCTTTTTAAAGATTGATTGAAGATAACCCTACTTTGAATTGAGGTTTGGATCAGGGGCTCTTCCAGGCTAAGTAGTTCTGTGATTCTGGGGTTTTACATATTGTTCAAACATTGCCAAATTTGCTGTGCAAATGTCAGTTGTTTGATGAGCACTTGGATCCACTGAAATTTCATCATGACCTGAGATACTTTCTCTTTGTAAAAATCCATTGTAAGTTCCACTGGATGCCATTGTTTATCTATTACCTTCAATCTGTTGTAAATCCCAGGGGGACAACTGTGTCAAGAGCTCCGCCAAGTTCTTAAGAGCTTCAGAAAGAGAGAATTTCGGATGAATTTTCACTTATTCTCTATATTTTTTGTTCCCAGAGAACAAGGGCTCTAAGCCTGTATCCCCAGGCTTAGAGCTCTTGTTCTCTGGGAAAGTTTCGTGCAGTTTAACAACGATCACTGTAAGACCACTGAAGTTTGGCTTAGGTTTGTGTCAAAAGTTAAAAGATTACTTTTGATGAACTTGCAGAGCTTAAACATCCTGAGTCTTGCTGCCCTGGTGAGGATAGAGCACACTGAGGGATGAACAGGGGGAGAACAGAGAAAGAGGAATATACTCACTTTTACTGCATGTTTTTGTAACACTTATTAGAACAGAGTACAAAGGGTTTCATACGCCCTTGGGTTGTTTCCCACTCCAGTCCTGCCCTTCCACATGGTCAGTCACAAAAAGAAAAGCACATCTTGCACCAGCCTAAGGAAGCTGCTTTGGCTCAGACAAACAGCTCAAACCCAAGAAAGGGACAAGTTACATAAGTGACAGCAAGAGAACTCCACAGCCGAAGAGGGATGGGGTGGGAAAATAGCATCTAGGGCCACCACTTTTGATCTCTGCTCTCCCTGGATCAGATGCCAGGTGTTGTCTTCTTGTAGAACCAGGAAGCTGTAAATATTGGTTTACAGATCAAACATGTGGTGATGGAAGTCAGGGAAGTGAGAGCAGAGGAGAATGTGGGATTGAGCTACGGAAACAAGAGATTGGGCTGCTGAGCTGCACCCTTTGGTAACGCTGCCTATAAATTCTGGTGTCCTCCTGCATCAGGAGCTCCGAGGAGATGGCTGTCACCAGGATCTTTTCTTGGATGGTGATGATAATTCTTCATATTCAGGTGGATGCAGGTAAAGAGCCTCACTTCTGATGACCTTTGTAGCTATATTTCACCTTGGGCTAATGTTGAGATTTAATGGTAAAAGGGGATTTAGCAACAAGGCTCAGCTCTTTTGAAAAACACGAGCAGGTCAAACCTATGAGCTGAGCAAATCAATGTTATCAAAACTGCTCAATGAATTTAAATTTTTTCACATAATTTTTTTGCAAAGAGCCTAGTAAAGGAAATTAAAATGAATATACAGTAAAGACAATGATAACATTTTCTGATCCTTTATACTGGGATAATGGATTTAAAGACTAATAAGTATTTTCTGGACTAAATGCATGCTTATTTTAAAGAGGGTGAGGTGTACAAACTGTAGGGTTTGTATTTGATTAGGTACATTGTNTTTCCCATAGGCTAATTCCTGCTAGGAGTGTAATTTAATTTGGTTGCAGAGTCAGTGGTCTGCCTAGCCACTTCCATCCATTTGGGGACCAATGTAAATTTTGGGGGGTCTGATGGGGGGGGTGGGTATTTCAAACATGGGGAAATAGGCTTTTTGTATTCAAAAAACACTTCCCCCCTTTCCAGGTGAGACTTCCCTGACTGAGCAGGGTGCCAGCCTGCTGCTGGGAGAGCCAAGACCTTTATTTTTAAGCAGTTGCTGTCGCGTCCTCTATGTAGGGATGGAAAAACCATCAAAAGTGTTGCCACAGCTGCTGTCTTTCCACCCCTTCGTCTTTCAGGCATAAAGTTCTGGAATGAACTTGACTTGAACTAATGAGCTAAAAGCAAAAACCTGCTTTCCTTTTCCATGCTCCCACACATCCCCTCACACGCAGCAGAAAGAAATAACATTCAGGGCTGTTTCCAGACTCAGGTTTTTAATGCCCTCCTTATTTGCTCCCTCCATAAATATTTGAGGTGCAATTAGCAATACTGAAAACTAAGCTGGGATGTTGATGTTCAGCTGGAAAACACTGAGTTGCTGATCAACCCTTTCATTACCAACCAGCTAATTTAGATTTAAAGCCTCGCATGCGTGAGGAGCAGCATGGTGGGATGCGTTGGAAAGTCCCCCAATATCTGAATAAATGACACTCATCCCTGTCATGGTCCTCTGCATCCAGAAGTCACTTCAAACACACAGACTGTGCGTTTGAGAGCCAATGTCACAGGTCTTATCAAACATTATATCAGTGAGGGCATATTCCCACCTCTCAGGCTGTCCACAGAGAAGGACTTTTATCCCCAACAGTAGCTGGAGCAAACCCACTCCCTCAAAAATCCACTGACAATCCTTTGTCAGTGCCACCAGGGGATCCTGTGCATGCAAACTTCTCGTCCTCATTATTTAATTCATGTAATGTTCAACATGTTTTTTTCTTGTTTTTGTTTCTTATGTTAATACGAGCAGATTCTCCAACAAAGATGCCTCTAACGACAGATAAAGTTTTATAAAACTGTACATTGTTTATAGAGTTGGCTTTGCTAAATATTCTCTCTCCAGGCTGATGAAAACTCTTCTAGTCCAGTGGTAGCCAGCATACTGGGGTAGTCAGTGTCCTTCAGACTAGGCTCCCAGATGCTGAATGCACCCATATAGAATCCACATGGCAGCACATATGAGCACTTGAAACACAGCATATTATTGAATATTTGCTGCTTCTCTCACAGAAAGAACGAGAGTTATCGCTGCAATGAAGACTTTAATTAAACCATTGCTTGGGTTAAAAGCTTAGGTTAAAAAGACTGGTGAAAAGTGGAGGCTGTCTAAATGCAGCAGTTTCTGAGTATCCCTGAAAGCCCAGAGCAAAGTTATCCACAGTTTAAACACACAAATTTTGGCTGAATACGGGTTTGTAGACTGTTTTTCAGTGACCTACGTAGGGACAGAGCAGGATCCACATGAAATGCCGTTATTAATTGTGATTATAGGTTTGGTGCTGCCACCCGATCACAAAAACACCGGGAAAGAGATCACCTTTCTCCGCGTGCCAGAGCACTGTCCCGCGGGACACCTTCGATCTCTTAGTGCCACCTGGAGGCTTTCCACCAGCCCTAGCAGGGAAAACACTTCTTTGACCCAGTTATTGAAACCAGCTGCGTGGTATTGATGGAAATCAGTGGTGTTGGAAGTGGAAGGGAACGAGAGGTAGCTTAGATGTGGAGGGAATGCGAGCAGAACCTGGGACAGGGAGCTTTTGGAGGCCCCCTTTTTACCTGCAGCTGTGCACGATGAAAATAGTGAGATGTGCAGCCTCCCTTGTCACTGGCCTTGTTCTGACGACCTCCCCAGATACTTTGTGTCATCTTCATTCCTGTTGAGGTTTTCATTGTCCTTGATTTGGAGAAACGGAGAAAGAGACAGCTTTTCACAGCCTATCCATCTATCAGTAGTAAAGACATCAGCTCCTGATCAGATCAGGTGAAACCACCAGATAGAATCAAAGAATTGTTCCAGCTTAAAAAGGCCTTTAAGATCATGGAGTTCGACATTAACCCAGCAGTCCCACATATTTACACATCTACATGTATCACATTTACATGTCTTTTAAATCCCTCCAGAGATGGTGACTCCACCTGTGCCCTTGGGCAGCCTGTTCTTTCCATGCAGAGATTTTCCCCTTATCTTCAGTCTGACTTGAGGCTATGTCCTATCACTTGTTACATGGGAGAAGGGACTGCCCCTTACCTGGCACAAACTCCTTTCGGTGTAGCTGTGGGGAGCAATAAGGTTCCCTCTGAGCCTTCTTTCCTCCAGGCTGAGCCCCCCCCAGCTCCCTTAAGTGGATCCGATCCAGCCCTACAGACTTGAGAATATCCAAGTGGTGTACAGGTCACTGACTGCTTCCCCTTGGATTATGGGGGCTTCGTTCTGCTCCCCATCCCTGCCTTCCAGCTCAGAGGGCTGGATGACCTGAGAAAACTGGTCCCACTTCAAGGCACTCTCTGGGGCAGTTGCAGGTTTTCGAGGGGCTCACAAAGTGTCGATGGTTAATGGAAGAAAAAACTGCTGAGATTTACTAAAATAGACAGAAATCTCCCAGATCTAAAGTTCATTGGCTGCAAATTGCTAGAGACTGAAACAGGGATTGAGAAAGTTTCGCGTTAAATTTGCCTTGTTGACCTTCACATATGCTACACTATTTTTTTCTTCTTTAGAAACAAGAGGTCCCCCAATAACTACTGACTTCACAAGTAAGTAGAATTTATCAGATTGTTACTTTATATAATAGTGATAGATTTCTGGTTTTGTCATAGAATTTATTCTTGGGAACAAACTAGTATGATTAAAAATCTCATGTTATCTTTAGGGTGGGGATGGGGATGTAGATGAGAAGTAAATTATCTGTCAGGTAGGAATTTGAGGATGGCTTTCCTCTCCAGCAAGCAGCCTCCTTGCTAGAAAGAAAACGATCTTCAGTCACTTGTGCCCTTCACTGGGACTTTGACTCACTGGGGAAAGGGTAGAGAGCACTGACAGCTCCCAAAGGCTTGGTCCTAATTCTCTTGCTCTCTGTGTGTTTTTTTCCTCTGCTTGTTCTCCTCCACAGCTGCAATCGTATATGATGGTGAGTCTGTCTGCCAGGGTTCTTGCCATGGCCCCGGGCACAGGGATGGGACGTGCCTGCCCCTGCTATCCCAACCTCTCCATCCCACTGGATGTGAGGGAGCTGAGAAGGGGCTGCCAGCCCTGGGCTGTGCTGCAGGTGGATGCAGCCATGCTCAGAGAGGATGTGGGATGTCTTTGCCTGGACCCAGAGCACCACTGGCTTGACCAAGGGGTTTGTGTCTCTCCAAGAGCTGCAGCTGAGGCTGAGCGGTGGGCCCAACCAGTGTGCAGGCAATGTGGAGATCTACTACTTCGGAGCCTGGGAGAAGGTGTGTGGGTACCTGTGGGACATGCAGGACGCCGAGGTGGTGTGCAGGCAGCTGGGCTGTGGCTCCCCTCTCACAGCCACGCACTCCTTCCCCTCGAGCAACCTGTACCCGTACATGATTACTGAGGTGAACTGTGCGGGCTACGAGAGCTACGTGTGGCAGTGCCCCTACAACTACCAGTACCAGGTCTGTCACCACGGAGATGCTTCTGTCGTGTGCTCAGGTGGGTGTCTGTGTTTTGGTGGCGTTTTCCTGAAGAAAATCCATCTGGAGTGAGGTGGGATGAAGGCTGTCCAGCCCTTGCTCCGTGCTCAGCAGGGCAGCAGCAGCAGGTCGTGGGTCCGTGTCCCTGATGCAGAGGGTGACATTTCAGAGGGAGCATCAATCTCGTGTTTGCAGACTGTACCTGGGAAATCTGGGGTTTGGGCATCACTCCTGCACAGAGCAGGTGTGAGGAGAGGGATGGATTTTAGTCAGGCCATCCTCCCCGTGGGTCCCTCCATAACCTTCCATGAAATTAAACACGTGCTCCAAGGGGAGCCAAGCAGTCCGAGTGCCTCACACCCTCTGTTTTTCTCCTTCCAGACTCAGGAATAACAGTGCCTCCAACAACAGGTAACCAGAGATTTCTGTTTATATACAGCTTTTCCATGGGGTTTTCTTTCTCTGGGACGCTCTGTGTAGGCTGCACTTACAGACCCTGGCTAATGTCCCTAATATCCAGGGAGATGCGGGATTACTTGGGATCCTTTGGGACTGAGCAGCCACTTCTCCTATGGGAGAGGTTTGGCACTGGTCTTCATGGTGTTGCAGTGGGGATGCCCTTGAGCAAGTGCTGGCACAGTTGGCACTGCAGCCATCTCAGTCCTGTCACAATGCAATGCTGACCGTGTGCTTTGGCTTTCATCGGGGTTCAAGGGGGTTCCCATTGGAGAGGGGGACTCCCAGCAGGATGATCCTCTTAGGCAAAACACTGCTTGCTCACCTGCTGCTCTCTCCCTGCAGCACCAGCTGTTTCCAGATTGATGTTCCCCAGGTCATGGACTACAACAGGTATGTCCAGAGGAGCTACGGGGTTGGACTAGCTTCTGTCCTCAGTTATGCATCACAGAATGACAGGGTGATGAGGTTGGAAGTGATCTCTGGAGTACATCTGGTCCTACCTGCTAAGAGCAGGATCAGCTTCTGAGCTGGCTTCCCAAGGCCATATCCAGAGGGCTCTTGGCTATTTGCCACCTCTGTAGGCAGCCTGTGTCTGTGCTCAGTCACCCTTGCAGAGAAAAAGTGTCTCCTGACGTTCAGAGGAAACCTCCCGTGTTTCAGTTTGTGTCCATGGTCTCTGTCCCCTCACTGGTCACCACTGGAAAGAGCCTGGCTTTTGGAGAGGGTTGACTCCTAGCAGGTTGTATCTCTTAGGAAAAACGCTGGGAGTCAACCTGCTGATTTCTCCCTGCAGCACCAGGTACCTCCAGCTCGACTTCCCCTCTGGCACTGACCACATTTAGATCCAGAGGAGTTATGGAGGCCTCATTATCTCCTTCCCCAGGCATCCCACTGGACAGCCAACCCCATGGATTTGGGTTACTGTATGAGCTGAGCACAACCCGTGCCCTGGGCTGGGGGGATGCAGGGGTGATGCTTTGGGGTGCCTGTGAGGGAGGGTCTCTGTGGGGCTGCGGCAGAGCCTCCTTGGTGAGGCCGTGCCCTTCTCAGATGGATTCTGGCGATGGGATAAGAGCTCTCTGCCCATGCCCGGGCTCTGCTCTTTTCCTCAGGGAACCTCTCCTGTGGTGGCTTACTTCAGGGGTTGTCCGGCACTCTCCAGAGCCCAGGGTATCCCAACTCCTACCCCGACAACTCCTACTGCGTGTGGCGCATCCGGCTGCGGGACCCGGCCCGCAGGATCCAGCTCCAGTTCACGGACGTGGAGTGAGTGCAGCCGGGCGCGGGCCGTGGGCTCGGGGCCTGAACGGGGCTGGGTCGCTGGGCCTGCAGCCCGTGCAGCCTGTGGAGCAGGCAGGTCCTCCCCTCCCTCCAGGCTGGAAAGCAACAGCTGCTCCTACGACGCCATCGAGGTGTACGACGGAGGGTCCCCCCAGGGCTGGCGCCTCGGCCTTGTTTGCCGGAACGACCATCGTGTCTTCAACTCGTCCGGGAACCAGCTCACCGTCCTGTTCCGCAGTGATGGCAGCGTCACCAGGAGAGGCTTCCACGCCTACTACTCATCATTCATTGCCTTCAATAGCACAGTGGGTAAGACCGGAGCTCTCCTTCACCCTTTGCCACGGCAAAAGCTCAAACTCAATCTCAAAGAGCTTCCGGTGGCTCTCAACACCTTGTGGGCATCCAGACCCTCTGCCCCCACTTGGAGGCATCCTGGCTCAAGGGCATTTTTCAGCATAGGATGGCCATGAAGCTGCTGCCAGACACTGTGTCTTTGCTGCCCAGTGCTGCCACTGAGCTATCATCAATTTTCCTGGCTTACGCTGTAGGCAGAGGAGTTGCTCAGCCCCGGCACACTCATTGCTGTAGAGTCCAAAGGCTACCTCTTTCCCCAAAAATAAAATTTATTTTATTTTATAAAAATTATAAAATGCTATTTATTTCCCCAAAATAAAGAGAGCTGAAGTGCTCAGCAACAGTGCAGCGAACTCCTTTTGGCAGCTGAGGAGCTGTGGAGGAGCAAGGCTGGCTGCTGCTCTGTCTGCAGCACCAGGCTCTCTCTGGATGGCAGCAGCACAGTCTGCTTGACTGTCCCCTCCTCCCAGCTTGGTGTCACCAGCAGACATGCTGAGGGTCCACCCTGTCCCACCCTGCTGACCATTAACAAAGGAGATCAAGGCCCTGCTGATGGGAGCTGTTGCACGTGCAGAACAGAAGCTGCACCTGGGCTGGTGGGTGGGGAGGGAAGGCTTGGAGAGAGTGCAGCCACACGGGGACCTGCCACGTGTCCAGGTGGTGATTGTGGGTCTGGTGTTTCAGTGTCCCCTCAGGAGCCCTTCTGGGGAGGGGTGACCCCCAGAGGGCTGTTTCTCTTAGGCAAAATGCTGAGTGTTCATATGTTGCTCTCTCTCTACAGCTCCCAGTACTTCTGACTGGATGACCACTCTGTCATCAACCTCAGGTAGTTTTGGAGGACTGGGGTAAATTTATGAATTGGATATTTATCACCATTCTTTTGAAACAAAAATTTTTGATTATTTTTTTCCTATTTCCTTTGTTCTTTAGCAATTGTAATAGGAGGTTCCTCTTTCAAGGAACAGCTGACCTCCGGAATTCCAGCCTCAAAAACTTTGCAGTTCTGTGGCAAATATTTGTGTCCTGCTAATGCAGGTGCTGCAGATCAGCATTATAAAATCTATTCAGTGTAGTTAGCATCTCCTAACCTGCATTCAGATGTACATGAACCTAACGGAGAGGTCACTGAAACTGATAGAAGTCACTATCTCTACACTTACACATAAACTTCACATGGACTTACTCCAAACACAACCCTAAAGGTGCATACGTATCTTTTTCTTCTTGTATTTTTCTCTGCAGATTATTCTTGTGGTGGCTTGCTTTCCTCTTCATCTGGTACCTTACAGAGTCCATTTTACCCCAGAAATTATCCAAACAATGCCAACTGCGTGTGGGAAATACAAGTAAAGAGCAACTTCCTTGTCACACTTGTATTTGCAGATATTCAGTAAGTAAGAATTTTTTACTTGGGAAGATGAACGTATAGGACTGACTAAGCAAAAGCCTTACTTGATTTCAAGGATCTCTATCAAAGCTTTTAGTACATCTGGAGAGGAAAAATGTATTAATTTTTGCTTATTTAGTCAAAAACGTGTCTGGCATCTACTGAGACTGAAATTGGAGTCTGTAGTTTCTGTTCCAAAGATTTGACAATCATATCAATCAAATGTATTCTTCTGCTATGGAGAGTTAATCTGACTACAAAATCCAAACAAGCAAACAAAAACCAAAGAACAGAAAAACGAAGCATTAAACTAAATAGTGACGTTGCTTCCCAGGATGGAAGGTGGCAGATGCCTCTCTGACTACGTGGAAATCTATGACGGGCCCCTGCACACCTCCCCTCTGCTGGGGAAGATTTGTTCTGGTTATTACCACACGTACACGTCGTCCTCAAACCTGCTGACCGTCCGCTTTCACAGTAACTCCCGACTCACATACAGAGGGTTTCAGGCCAACTATTATTCCACTGCAGCTGATGACAGCACCAGTAAGTTCATCTTTGACGTAGAAACATGCTTCTCAATTATTTTCTAATTCACTGATTGTTAATCTTTTAAATGATGTTTTAAATTAGGTCTGTAGCGTTTTCATGGAGATTCAAGTCCATGGTTTGTATTCTGAACTCCTCCTGCCATATCAGCTGCCTCTGCAAAAGATAGTGTTTATTTAACCCACTACTAGCAACCTTTTTTGGTCTCTTCACTGAGCTTGTAACATATTTTCTTTGCCATCCACTAGCACTGCTGTGTTTGCCAGACTACATGCACGTGGTTGTGAGCAGATACTTCCTTCAGTCCCATGGCTACTCTGCTTGGAACCTCTCCCTGAATGACCCCTCTTGCACACCCAACATTACATCAAATTATGTGGCATTTGACATTCCATATACTCACTGTGGCACTGTCAGAGAGGTAGGACTGAACGTTTCAACAAAGTGGGCGAATAATGGGAGGATATAAAAATTCAAGCAGAAGAATTTGCCTTCAAAACCAGCACAAATTGAAAGCTACCTGGGATCTGTAGGGACTGGATGTTTCCTGGTGATTATGGATTGTCTCCCTGTCTCCTGAAGGATAAGGTTTATTTGCATTTGCATTTCCTGCCTCTGCTAAGAGAGCACTCCCTTACAGCCCGTTATCAATCTCCAAAGGAATAAGCTGTGGAAGGATGCAATACTTGGTGTTTTCAAGGTCCCAGGCTGAGTGTGGTAGTTACAAAGGTTTCAAAGCTTTCACTAAATATCACTAATAAAGTTGTAGCCAAATTTCAGCTTAAATAATGTGCTGGACCTGAACCTTCACGTACTTAATATTGTACAGGTTGTATTTAATTCTGTTACGAATGCATTCATTGTGTGTACTTTTTAGGCCAAATTGTGGGCACTGAATATCACATGAAGATTACAGATTCTTATCTTGAGAATAGAAATTACTAGATTCAGACTTTTACACGTCAGACTTTCTGGGAAATAATGTTTTTACAGTGCATATTGATGTAAGGCTGCAGCAAAGTTTAGAATGTATGATAGGGTACCTGACTATATGAATTGATTTTGCATTTTATTTTATGTGCCAAACAGGGAAACAACAACACAATCAGCTATTCCAACATTATTAGAGGGTCCTCTTCTGGTACATCAATCACAAGAAATAGAAATCTTCTCCTGCATGTCAACTGCAAGATGCTCCAGAACACGTGGGCACAGACGATGTATGTCGCGGACGACAATTTTGAAGTCAATGAAACTCAATATGAGAGATACGATGTAAACCTCACATTTTATGACTCTTCAAGCTTCTCACGACCAGTGTATGACTCACCCTACCATGTCAGCATCAACCAGGATTTGTTCCTGCAAGCTTCCCTGCACAGCTCTGATCCATTGCTGGAGTTATTTCTGGACACTTGTGTGGCATCTCCCACTCACCACAATTTTACAACAGGATCCTATGCTATAGTCAAGAATGGGTGAGTTCTTATGCATTACAATTACAGATGCAACTGCCTTCAAACTCCTGTATCTCTTATTAGATTTTCTTTTTAATTTAATGGAATAGTGTGAATCTAACACACATTAATGACAGCTTCTAATTAATTCTAATTAATTAATTAGATAACACACATTAATGACAGCTTCTAATTAATTCTAATTAATTAGTTAGACAAGGGCATTCAGGGCTTACCGGAAAAAAGGGGATGGATTGACCCAAAATATAACACACACACACCACAGCTTAAAATAACAAGTAGATTAAATGGCTGTGACCAGTTCATGATGGACTACTACTACTACTACTACTATTATTATTATTATTATTATATATTTTAACAGTAATAATAATAATAATTATAATGGTAGTAGTGACATACCTCAGGTAAGGTTAGTGTACCTTCACAGAATCATACAAACACCAGGTATCAGACACACGACAGGCTGAGGAAAGGCAATGTGGCTCAATTCTGCCAAACAAAGGCATTTTGGTTTTCCCACTTGCAGCTTTCTGAACCGTTTTCATTATGTTTAAAAATCACTTCTCATGTCATGTGTTTTATTGCACGTAAATGGCTGACTGCAGTATTGTGTATTCATGAGAGAGTTTTTTTTGTTTGTTTCTTTTCAGGTGTGTTAAAGATCCTACCTATGTTGAATATTCCTCACCCCACAGACAAACCCTCAGGTTTAAATTCAATGCCTTCCAGTTCATTCGGAGCAACCCAGAGGTTTACCTGCAGTGTGAGCTGGTGGTGTGCAGGGCCTTTGACTATTCTTCCAGATGCCACCAAGGCTGTGTTCAAAGGTCCAAGAGAAAGGCAAGCTCTGACCTAGAAAGTGTGATTGTTATTGCTGGCCCAATACAGCTTTGGGAACCTGGTTCTGAGATTGGGAATGAACATGGATCTGAATAAAACTCTCCTTTGACAGATGGCATCTTTAAAGGCCAATTGAATTCTGGAAGAAACTATGCTGCTAGATTGCCAGAAGCTCTAGAATAAATATTAGGAATGTGCTCACTGACTCATGTCTGTTAATCCCACTTCACATCAATCATCCCCATATAACAAAAATGCTACCTCAGCAGTTCTATGGGGAGTGCAATTTGTGATCTTTAAGTCTTTTGGTGGTTGTTTACTTTCTTAATGGTAAAACTGACATATTGGAATTGCAGTTTAGGTTCTATAAACAAGTTCTATTAATATACACCTGAGTCTGGATGTATTAGAGTGCAAGAAATCTGTTAATCTAGAATAATATTTTCCAGGATTTTTTTATGTTTTGGACATAACCGATGAGGGATAAAGCATGAACAAGTCTTTTTGTTTCTCCCAGAGCTGAATTCTTTTGTCATCCAGGAAAACATGAATTCAGCTGCTGTTCCATCTGACGTTTCCTATGCATAGTTTAATTTTTGCTGTCAGCCCCTGGCAGTCCATGGAATCACAGAATACCCTGAGTTGGGAGGGAACCCTGAGGGATCATCCAGTCCAGCTCCTCNCACAGGGATCATCCAGTCCAGCTCCTCTCCCTGCACAGACACCCCAACAATCCCACCCTGGGCATCCCTGGGAGCTTTGTCCAAACTCCTGGAGCTCTGGTAGCGTCAGGGCTGTGCCCGTTCCCTGGGGAGCCTGGGCAGTGCCAGCACCCTCTGGGGAAGAGCCTTTCCTTGATATCCAACCTAAACCTCCCTGACACAGCTTCAGGCCATGCCCTTGAGTCCTGTCACTGGCTGCCAGAGATTGGTGCTGTCCCTCACTTCCCCTCATGAGGAAGCTGCAGACCATAATGAAGTCTCCCCTCAGTCACTGTTTTCACTCTGGATGGGTTTCTCTTGAAGCAGAAAATGAAGAAAGTAACTCCATACCAGATTATGTAAACCTTGCTAAATACCTGGTCACATTGTCTGAGTAATTTGGTGGGTTGAGCAATCTCCTTGCACTGAGTAATTTCATTGATGACTCAAGATTAAAATCCAAGTCTGACAGACTTTCCTTGGTGGAGGCTTACTTCATGAAAAGAGGTGGGCTTGGCATAACAACTCAGCATTGAAGGAAGCCAAAAGACCAGGGAAAGTTTAACAACCCTCAAACTGGTTACCACCCAATGTAATACTAGGCTCTCTTATTTAATCATAGTACATGATCCTCTTCTCAAGATGGATATCTTGATTCTGGCAGAGAAAAATACAGCCAGATCTGCTGTGAGATCAGCACAGCATAACACCTTATGTCTGTAACACCTCATGTCTGTCAGCCTGAGTGCCATCATGTGGCATGTACAGGGAGACAGCACTGCTGAGGCACCTCAGACCCTGGGTTCAGTTTTGGGCCCCTCACTGCAAAATGTCATTGAGGTGCTGGAGCATGTCCAGAGAAGGGCAAAGGAGCTGCGGAAGGGTCTGGACCACATGTTTCATAAGGAGAGGGAGCTGAAAATGTGTATTCAAAACTTCCCAAGGGAAAAAACCTTACATCAGGCTTCAGTGCCTTTCACTTATCGTGTGCCACTGTGATAAAGTAATTGTACCACAACTGGAGGAAATTTTTCACTGGAAGGCTCCTGAAGGGGAAGAGGGCTGGGAGATAACATGGATTGAGAAACCAACTGGATGAAAGTTTAGTGACACACAAGGGTTTAATATTTGTGACTTAAGTCAGTGGAGTAGCTAATGGTTTCTGATGACTTTCTGTTATGCAACCACAACATACAAAATTGCAGCAAAACCCCACATCTCTATAATTTCCCCCTCTATTAAATACTGGTGAATGAATAGAAAATATACCAATGTCCCCAAAGAGATATTTGCACTGTCATATTTGCATTAAGGTCTGAAGTTCTCCTCACCATTCCTTGGCTATATAGAATGTCTTCTCCAGTTCTGCGTAAAATCTTACATTTAGGGCATATAGTGTAGTCATTATAGTGCTCTTAGTAAATGCAAATGATTATTATTAATAAATGTCATCTTTTTTTAACCATGCTTCCCTGAAGTGCTCCACCAATATTTTTTTAAAAGGCTTGTACTAGCATTTATTTCTCTTTCAAGGCTGCTGGTCACTTCAGTAAAAGCCTTTGTTATTATTATTCTTAGCTCAGGTTCTTGGTTCAAAACTACACCAATCTTGCTACACTGAAGGGTGGCAGCTACAAAGAGAACAATGGAATAAGTCAATGGCTATTGTCTTTTTCTTTTTGAAGGGATGACTCACTCATCCTTATGACAGGACAGAGTAGATTCATTGTGCTGTTGTATCCACATGGACCAGGGAAGAACACCAAAGCCAGAGCTGCAGCACAGTGAAATCCTCAAGAAAAGCATGTAGGTCAGGGGGGAGGATAGGATATAGCAAGAGATGAGATGTACGAAATTCTAACTTGCAAACACAATGAAGAATCTTTTCAGAGTACTTTGAATGTTTCCATGGATCTGATCTGTTCTGGGACCATATTTATTGAGCTTGAAGTTAGTCTAATATATCTGAATATTAATGAAAGCCATAAAAATATATTTTATATCCTCTTATTTTAAGACGTCTCCACCTCCTTTCCCCCTTTTATTCTTTCTATTGAATTTAGATAAATAGACCAGTACAAAATTCATCTTCTCTAACAAAGAGATGTTTGCTGAAGTGCCTGGCTTAGGCAAGCAAGCCTTGCCAATTCATTCCAGCAAGCTGCAAGCACTTGGGCAGCCAGTTACAGCAGCCAGTGCCTGCCCATGAATTATGGTGCAGCCAGCTTCTAGGCTCCGTTCTTTACACGAATTCTTGGTTATTTATGTAACAGCAAACACGGCGTGGAGCCCACCACGTGGGCAGACCTCATCTCTGACTCCGAATGGTAAAGAACAAAACCTGCTGCTTGGCATGGCAAGCCCATACCCCATGCCAGTCATGCCAGGCTCCACACTGGGCAGGAGGGTGTGGCACAGTCTGCCTTGGTTTTTGGGAGTTTTCCAGTGTGGAGGCTGAGGTATGTTTGCCCTCAATATGCACTGTTATTGTGAAATTTATAAACTGAGGGCTTCACTCGAGCAGTGAGTATTTCAGCAAATATCTTTAAGATGGATTTCAAGAAGTGTGCTGGAGGCCTGGTCACGCAGAGGTTAAGCAAAACACTTAACTGCCCCAATGTTTACAAGGAATTTGGGGAACTAGTCATAGTAGAGAAGTTATGCACATAACTTATTTAAACGTTTGCTAATTCAAATATTTAATTTTAATCGTTTCTCTTGGCTCAGAGTTAAATGTCAATGCATATTTGCCATCATGCAATATTTAATATAGTAATATATGTGTAAAACTGGTTTCATTTACTGTGGCAAAATTAACTAACTTCTCTTCCCTGTCTATGAATTGTTATAGAATGCCTTGTAGTGTGGGGGATAAGGTGAGATGTATTTACAGTTGTCATTGCCCACTCATTCAGTAAATACTGCTGCCTCAGATGATCAGATGTAGAGCATCCCTCACACCATAAAAAGCACACTGGCAGAAATTATCTGCCCAGTTAGGTGGGGAAAAAAGTAAAATGTGAAAGGAAATGGCACAATACACTTTGTTTTCTATCTCGCTACGTGTGTGATTCAGAGAAAATAAAACATGCAGCTCAGAAAACTAGATTGTGCTGCACTGAGTACTGGACTGCAGGTAGGAAGAAATTCCTTCCGTTCATTGGTAATTTTTTCTTTGGTGCAGATTTTAATTATGAAGGCTGCACATTCCTAAGATAAACTGCTTGATGTTTTTAGATCTTTAGGAAGATCTAAAAGGAAGAATGCAAAAAGCATTAATAAGTTTAAAGGTTTATGATAGATACAAACAAAAATCTAGCTCTACTTTAACAGACAAATCATATTTTTTATACAAAAGGTATAAATTACTGGGACCTTGATCAGAGAAAATACAAAACAAGCCTGGCATTACAGCTTTTTAGTTTTTTTTTCTGGTTTTTAAGCTTTGAAAGAAGAAATTCCTAGAAGAGGCAAAACATGGAGCAGCACATGTAGACATCTGCTGTCCAAGGAATTTCTGGGAAGATTTTGCACAAGCTGGGCTGAGTGGGGAAATAATCAAATCCACTCTTGGCTAGAAACCTAGACTTACATGTTTGAGAATCAAGCCCTTTAGTGCAGTTGGCTTCTTTAGGGTGAAGAATATTACGTAAATTTAATGTGGTTTTTCTTTCCCTTAGGACCACAGGTGTTTCTCTGCAAATAAATAGACTTGAAACACAAGTACTGTGAGACATGGTACCAAAGTCATATCACAAGAAGGAATTCTTATTGTATTAGCTTTTGAATGGCCTTAAACACTATACATACAGAAATTTAGTAACATTTTTTCTTTTAATCCACTAACTTTTAATTCCAAGTAAAGTAACATTCCAGAAGTTATAGTTTATTATTTTAAAAGTAGTTTAATTTAGCTTTTTTCTTTGCATTTCTGTGTTTAACCAGGAGGAATATTGCTTTAAGATAACTTCTTTTTAATTTTGATAATTTCTGGGAGATATGTAGGATGAACAAAAATCCTTGACAAAGATAATAATATTATTGAGGCAAAAACACAAGTAATATTGTGGCCAAAAAATTAGTTTCAGATACATTTTCAAAGCTCAAGGGTCATTAAAAGGCTTCAGAAATAATTAATTCTTGTCAAGCTGTGAGAACAAAGAAGAAATAATGAGGCTGGCTAAAGGCAGACATAGAAACACATTCTTGAAAAGAGCCAGAATGAGTAAAAGCATTTAGACAAAATGGTGTATATAAGGTCAGTTTTCACTTTCTGGAGAAGGACTTTGATGTTTATCAGTTTGTATCAGCTTTAAAGTATAAAAGTTGAGCAAGGCATTATAAATGGATTGGTGTTGGGAAGTAATTACTGTGTAACTGCTAAATGGCTGATTTCTTTTCTGTTTCCTGCTTTGAAAAGATCTTTCACACAGATAGCAATGCATATTATTTCATATATAACTTTCCTCTATACTTCCCTTAGGTTTAGATGCACCTCATAAAGCACACAGCAGCAGCACAACACCTCTGATGGATTCTCTCTTTTGAGCACCAGTGGCTTTTCTTGCATTTAGGTATTTTTGCACATGAAGAGCTGACTTTCCTTGACATTCCCTTTGGCAACTGGCAGCATCATTTCCTTCCTGCTGGTCCTTCTGGCTTAAAGGCAAGGTCAGGGCAAGAAAGTGAAGAGATGGTAACACTGAAGAGAGTTGGAAGCCTTGGAGCCAAGCTGCTTCCTGCGTTCACACTTTCTCTTTCAGTAGCCACTTGCCTCAGACTCCTCCAGATCAGGTGCTTCTTCTCTCAGTAAAACTCAGAAAGGAAACTGGCACCAAATGGACACTAAAGCTACAAACACTTCGAAGAACTAAAGGAGATTTGAATAGAGGAATGTAAAAAGGGGCTGGAGCTGAAAAGCCAGGTTTGAGGATCAGTTATAATGCAGTAGGAAAGAATTCAGCTGCAGAGTCACTTAAGGCAGGAGCAGATTCAGTCCGATAAGAAACATCCACTACGGTTATTCTCACACTCTCTCCCAGAAACCCTTCAAATACAGGCAGCTCTGGCCTTTGAGGATATTCATCCATTATGTGACAAAAATGCACATGTGTCATGCCACAAGGGAAGTGCAAGTCTGTTCGTACTTGGGGTTTTGAGGGCATGAGACCCAGGACACCCCCCAAATGTCAGACACAGGCACAGGTGGTGTACAGATCAGTTTCACCTGTGTATGGCTTTTCATAAAATGTCTGATATTTGGTTCTGCCACTTTCTTCGACTTAAAACTAAACATTTTTCCTTTTGTGGGGAAGAAGCAAAGGAAACTAAAAGTCTGAGTGCTGGGTGTTCCCCATCACTGGGGAATGGTGGGGTGGTGGGGTATGGCCCATCTGGTACAACACAAAATGAATAGGGACAGATATGGGAATTGAAGTCCTGCAGAGCATTCCTGGGCGGATACAGAGAGAGTAATTTTGTTCAAGCTCCCTCCTGCAAGAAGCATATGACAGAAAACCAGTCCATGGGTCTGTAGCACAGGATGTTATGGTAAGTAATAATAATAATAATAATAATAATAATGATATTAGTGATAATAGCAACAATAATAATGACAATAACAATAACGGTAATAATAATAACNNNTAATAATAATAATAATAATAATAATAATAATTGTTATTAATATTTTCTTATTCCTTTGTCAAACTGAAAGAAAATGCTTGATCAATGAACATAGCAGACTTTTCTATAGTGTTTAACAGCTCTAAGAGCCACTAAAAATGACAACTGTGACTGAAAAATTCAGCAGTTTGAAACTTCATTTTTGATTGAAATTGCATAGAAAACACTTGTTTTTTAATCCAACTATAACAAGTATAATTTATTGAACACTTGTTCCAGCAAGCAGCTGACCTCTGAAAAAACAGGTTATGCATTAATTGAGGCTGGTATTCTTAGACAAATGCCTTAAGGTTTCCTGTGTCTCAAGACAAATTTGATCCCATATATTATTTCTCAATAAGTGGTCAAGAGCCAAGGCAAAAGTTTCATTTATTTCTAATGTGAGAACAGCAACGGATTGCTGCTCTGCTAGCAGGAATGCAGACTCACAGCTCATGTTGCAGACTTTTATGGTACTTTATATTGCATAAAACTTCCTGCTGCTGTGATCTCAGTGTGTGCAATAGATAAGACAGATAATCTGAGGCACATTTTGTAGATTACATTGGAATTTTAGCCTCTACAAATCAAAGGTGCCTGTTACTAAGGCATAGGTCCTCATATAAGTTAAAAAGCACTTACTGGAAGTGCCAGAAATGCACCAGTAAGCTGAAACTGGTGAGACCCGGGAAGTAGCCTGACATGTTCATGTGTTCATGAACCTTGTTAGCAGACTTAATTATTGTGGATAAATTAAGCCACTGTGCATTTAGTCCTTCTCTATTGTTGAAACCCCTTGATATCATCCATAAATTTTGTGTTCACAGTGTCTCAAAGCAGTTATAGCTGGACAGTCTGGAGATCCTCAAGTCCACTCCCTTGCTCAAAGCAGGGTCAAAGAAAGCTGGCAGCAGTCTCAGCTGCTCAGGACTGTGTCCAGTTGGTGTGAACATCTTGAAGAATTGAGGAATCTATAAAATTGCTGGGCAACCTATTCCACTGCTTGTCCAGTGGAATTCTCTTCCCTTATGTTAAGCAGAGTTTATTGTACTTCAGTTCATGCCCACTGCCTCTCAACCTGCCACCAGGCACCACTGAGATGAGTCTGGCTCATTTTTCAGGAATCTTGAAGCAGGATTGACCTCATGACCCCCTCCCAATGACAGTGTGTGATCACTCCAGTGAGCACATGGTATTGTTTTTGCTCTTGTCAGGCAGTCAGGAGAAGTAGAGCTGTGAATAGCAATGTTCAGGCTTCCATTTCTTTATTAACATGTGAGTATAATCAGTTGTATTTACCATTGTTCTCCAATGTGTTTGCCCTTCTCAGTAACAGCTTTAACAGCTTCTGATTCTGTTTCTGGACTCTGGCCTTTTGTCTTTCTCTCCTCTATTCAAACACTGTGGACTTTTGCAGGAAAAGCACTCTTTATTCCCCTTGTTCTAGACCCAAGCTGTGCTTTTTTACAGAAGGAAGGTTGGAATACAGCAGCAGGAATATTTTGTTATGTCCAACTATTGCAGTTCGGTTGTAGCTGGTCTCGTAGCCAAAATAAACAGATACAGCCTGGATGGGGTGTAATGAGAAGAATATTAGACCAACAACTGGCCTGTTTTTAGCTGACCTCTATTTCTTCTCAACAGGTGAGCAGAAACATTGTAGAAATGCAATACAATGACCCCAGCAGACAGGACTCTGGGCTGCCGTGCCCCCAAGTCATCTACAACTCCATTAAGACTTCACACAAACCAGCCAAGGAAACCAGCAAGAATTTTGATTTCTATTCATCCTTCTTTTCTTTTTTATAAACTGTGTGATTCAAGGGATTGAAGGAAGTCCTGCTCGTAGATGCATCTGAGGACCATAGCTGTAGATTGAGGGAAGACTGGTGAAGCAGAGAAAGCTCAACAGGGGCCTGCAGGTGAGCTCCTCTTAGGGTATGTTACAAAAAGTTGGCAAGAATTTATTTTTGATTTCTGACTTAATCACATGTTTTTGTGTGGGTCCCACAGAGATGTTTATTCCAGCCACAAGCGCAGATAGTCCAGGGTGAAAGGCAAGCCTCATGGGAAGGGTGCACATTGATTTATATAGGTGGTAGGGGCTGAGAGAGCATCTGGGACCAATTATCAGGGGGCACGGGGACAGTACAAAGGCGGGGATAGGGTATGGGAGCCAATGGGGGAATAGGGAGGGAGTGACTGAGGAACACAGGGATGGGGAGGAGGCTAACGGGGCCGCCTGAGGGAGCAGAACAGGGTACATTGCATACCAGAATAGGGTATCCTGTGAGAGAAGCCTCTTGTGTCTCCATAACTTAGGGAATGCCTCTCAGGGTCCACCATCCCTCACTGGATGCCATTCTGCTGACACTCCCAGGCCCTCCACTGGCCACGTGCCAAGGTGGCAGCACCATGCCCAGCACTGGGAGGAAGCCAGTCACGCACCTTCATCCAACAGGCCTCACCTGCCTCTTTCCTTTCCTCCCCTACAGCTGCCACAAGCACAACTCTACCCAGTCCCACCTTCTCCGCTCCTTCAGGTGGGTCTGCATTTCTCCTGGGTTTTCTGGCCTCTGCCTCTGCAGAAATGATTCGTGCCTCCAGTTTTCGGTTTTGTCCTCTCCAGTGTAGAGTGGTGCTTTTGAAACGCACACCAGAATGCAGTTTTAACTGAGTGTCCTGGGACTTAAAGTTCATAGAGCGTTCCCAAGGTCCTGACAAGGGAAGTTTCCTGCTTGTGTGTTTTGTTAACTGGACTTTAGATTCATGTTTCGGCTGAGTGTGGTATTGTGGTTTTGGTGATTCTGCCATGTGAGAGCATTCTGCTGACAACCCCAGGCTCTCCATTTCCCAAGTGACAGGGTGGCACCAACATCCCAAGGGATGTTAGAAAACCTTGCCTTGCTGCCTCATCCTGCAGCACCTCACCTGCTTCCTTTTCTTTGTCTCATACAGCTCTCACAAGCACGGTCCCTGTTACAAATCCTCCAGGTATTTATGTTTATATGTCTTTTCCCATTTCTCCTATCCATCACCCTGGAAGTGTAATAATTACTGTTTTGCAGGTGTAATCTGTTTCATTTGCATAGTGTAATGCCTTAGGAAAAATCCTTACTGCTTTGAACTTTTTATATGCTTCACACTGTTCTTTTGTGTTTGAGTGATTCTGTTTCTGGGGATGGATTTCAGAGTATTCTGATTACATGGGAAATTTTCTTTGGTTCGTTCTCTGATTTTATAGTATTTAGGCCACCACCTTTTCTATTTTTCATACATATGTGCCTGAAACCCACAAAGTTAATAACTGCAAGCATGGGTCATAATTCTCTGAAGAGTTCCTCACTCTTGTAGCCTAACTGAGAGGAGCACAATCATTATGTTTCTTTTGAGATTTAGCCATGTGTTGCCATGGTTTCTATATTATTTGTGGTGATATACTTTTTAAGTTCTCTGGAACATTTCAGAGTCCTTCTTTGAATTCTTTAGATAAAGCCAATTGTTTGTGGCAAATACATGTAATAAACAATTTCCGCATTGCGCTCACATTTGATAACATTCAGTAAGTAAACCACTTTCTGCTTGGGCAATAAGAAAATTCCAAATCTCTACTGCATCCACAGTTCCTGGGCACATTTCCCATCCTATAAGTGAATGATAAATATATATGGGAAATGTGTGAGTGCAGAATCCTCTTATATTTTTTGTGCAATATTTAAACCCTGAAGTTTAGCAAATGCATTTTTTTATATGTTCTCATTTTTTCCTCAGGTTGCAAGGTGGATGCCAGAATGACTATATTGAAATCTATGATGGGCCGCCCAAATCTTCACCTCCACTTGGAAGAATTTGTTCTAGCTCTCCTCTCATGTACACTTCATCTTCAAACTTCATGTCTGTCAGGTTTTACAGTGACTTCAGTTATTCCAGTGGAAGTTTTCAGGCTCAGTATCAATCCTTTCCAGCAGACCAGAACACCAGTAAATTTCCATTCTATTTGTAATTCTGTTCTCTTGGTAATTTTTTCTTTGCTCTGAACCTTTTATATGCTGGGGTTTTTTACTAAATGTTTCTTGATGTTGTTGAAGGAAACCCCCATAGACGATATTCCTACTTGAATTTTGTGACTGATTATTGACTGCTCATTTTCAGAGAATAACTGCTTTTTCTTCTTTAAAAATATTTAATTTATTTGCCTTTAGATGTTTTCCATGTTGTTTTCTAAACTCGTATTTCTTTGTATTTCATCATAATTCATTATGTATTTTTGTACCTTTCTGGACAAACTTTCACAGAGTCATAGAAATGTTGGTTAGAAGGGACTTTGGAGGTTTCCTAGGCCAACTATTTGAAACAGAGCTACCCCCAGCACCAGGTCAGGTCCATTAAGAACTGGCCTAGCTGTGTGTCTAGAAATATTCAAAGGATGAAATATTTAAAGCTACTACTTTGGGTGACCTATTCCAGTACTGTCCTGTTGCTTACTCATATCTAAGTCTCAAGCGTAAAAATAACTGGTTTGACTTATGAATTCTCTTCTCTAAATGGTAGCAGTTATTGCATTAGTTGGACTTGCAATATGGAAGCATTATCAAATACCTGAAATCACTAATAACCCATATTTTTTTGACCTAGCCCTTCTGTGCTTGCCAACCTAGATGAGTGCAGTGATAGACAGACACTACTTCCAGTCTCAGGGCTACTCAGTGGGGAGCATCAGCCTGGCAGACCCTAAATGTAGACCAAAAATTACATCAACTGAGGTTATATTCAACATTTCGTACAGCGACTGTGGTACACATAGACAGGTTGGTGTCAAGACATTTGGGAGAGCTCTGGCCATGGGAATTTAATGGACATTTGGAAAATTGTCATGGTTTGCAAAGGGTGTTGTAGGCCACAGGCATGCAAAACACAGAAAAGGATCATGTGTTTCTGGCGGCTGAAGTTTGTTAAATATTTTTACTTGTCCTTCCCAGGATAAGTATATCCCTTTTTTTATTTTTACTATATCCTTCCCTGTACCTAATTCAGAATGGTGTTCTAGAGAACAAAAAATAGCGGGGAGAGTTAAGTGAGCAATTCCATCCTGGATGCCTGGGATTTTTCAGTGTGACACGTCCTTTCTGACTGCTGGGACCTGGCACATACAGAGGTTCACAATACTCACAGTATTTACAGCGAACATGACCACATGTGGTAATTTAGCACTCATTTAATGTGTCCAACAGGGCAACAACAAAACGATCACCTACTCCAACGTGATAAAAGTGCCTGCTCCTGGTAGAGTCATCAAGAGGCAAAAGGACCTTCACTTGCGCATCAGCTGCAGAACACCTGGGTGCAAGTCATGTACATTGCTGGTGATGTCACCGATGTCAACAAAACCCGGTATGGCAGATACGATGTGAACCTGACATTCTACAACTCCTCATCTTTCCAGTGACCAGTGCATGACTTCCCATACTATGTTGACATGAATTAGAATTCATTCCTCCAAGCTTCTCTTCACAGCTCTGACCAAAATCTGACAGTGTTTGTGGACACATGTGTGGCATCGCCTAATTCTAGTGATTTTAAAACACTGGGCTATGAATTGACCAAAAGAGAGTAAGAACTTCGTAAAAAAATATTTTACAAGTGTCTCTGTGTGTAGTTCTAAAAGAGCTTAATTTGTGAAATGAGGTGATTTAGGACCAGTGTACATTGATTGTAATTCTCAGTGCAAATGTTCTTCTAAGAACAACTTTTTGGCAAAGCCTGAATGAAATTCGGAATGACAACCAAATGTTATTCAGAAGCTGTAGTCAAGCACTGAGATTTCACTCAAGGAGGCAATGAAGAAATTGAGGTCTGACTTTGTTTCTGAAATAGATGTGTGAAAGGGAGAGATGTTTATGGCTCTACATTTCTGTACAACATGAGTTTTACAGCATCATAACCGGAGCACAAAACTGTCAACTCAAAAAGAAGAGAAATTCCTTAGCTTTTTCTTATTATTCTAGAAACCTAAAGCACTTTGCCTAATTTTATACCGAAGTACATTACCGGATTAAAGAGAATGTTTATTTAAAAAAAAAAAAAAAGTATATTAAAATGAGTTTCATGCTTCCAAAGCAGAGAGGGGAACTTTCTCTTTCTGCAACAACTTTCAGGGGTCTCTTTCCAAACAGTTATTCCTATTTGCAAATGCATAACAGGCTCTCACCTGAAACACAGAAACCAGCAGAACCACTAGCCGTTTTTCAGCTATTCATGTTTACATAGAACTTATTAAGCTACGAAATTTCTGTGCTGTGTACATTTAGTAATTTCTCTTCTTGCTAAAAGCACTTTTTTTTTTTTCCCCCAGCCTTTTGATTTCTCTTCTGCTTCCTGGTTTTGTATTTAACTTTGAAACTTATTGCAAAGAGAGGGTGCAGCAGCGCTTCTGCTCAAGTGAAGCTGTGAGTCAGTAGCTAACCTGTTGGTTTTATATCTTCCCAGGTGTGCTAGTGATCCCACCTAGGCTCTTTTCCCCTCGCCACGCAGTGATGTCGCTCGGTTTGGGTTTAACCCCTTCTCCCTCGTGAACCGATTCCCATCAGTTTTCCTGCGGTGTGAGCTGGTGGTGTGCAGGTACCACGGCTACTCCTCCCGCTGCTATCAAGGCTGTGTCAGCAGGTTCAAGAGGAATGCAGATTCTTCCCATAAGCAAGTGAATGTTGTTGTTGGACCCGTGCAGCTTCGGGAAGCTCACGCTGAGAACAGGAACATTGGTAAGTTTAAATATCTTTAATAACGTAAGGCTCTGTGTGTTTCTGTGTGTTTGCATTTCAGTTCAGAGATGAAATCCAGCTCTGAAATGTGCCTCTCCTGGTTTACTTACAATTCTGCCATGATTCTTATGGGGGATTATTATTTTTTATATATATATAAAATAGTTCTATTAGATTTACAAGCTCTTTCCTTTCTATCAGAGTTTAGATCCATCCTTTGTTCTGCACATATCAAATGGCAATCAATTCAGTTCTATGGGAAGAGGGATGAGATGTAACTAATCTCCCTGCTGGATTTATACAAATTTTCCAAAGCTGTCTGTGCTTGATTTGCATGTCTGTTATTTATTTATAATCAATCTCTAGGTCCTCTTGGAAATGTTGTTTCTCAGTGTCCTGTAGCTGCTGTTTCCACTACCAGAAAGCAATATCTTAAGGTCTCTGAGTGTAATCATTACAGACTCCCAGTTTCTCTTTCATTTCTTACCACAGTCTTTGTTTGTTTTGCATGGCCACAGAATCATTTGTGAAATAATGTGCAATTTTCTGATCAGATTAGAGCTTTTTAATTCAAATTCTCTTTGCCTAATTATCTTTGCAACTAACCAGCTCAGGGAAAAAAAAAAA